>JAVTVY010046203.1:0-21452 GCA_036873755.1 Hanleya hanleyi | reverse complement strand
ATAGTGCAAAATGATGTTCCTTGGTGTAAATATACCTAGGACGTTCCATGCTATACCATGGTGTTTTGGAAAATAACCCATGGTGTAAAATGATGTTCCTTGGTGTACATATACCTAGGACGTTCCATGCTATACCATGGTGTTTTGGGACATAATCCATGGGGCAAAATGATGTTCCTTGGTGTACATATACCTAGGACGTTCCATGCTATAACATGGTATTTGGGACTTAATCCATGGTGCACCCTGATGTATCTTGCTGTAAATGTACCTGGGACGTTCCATGGTATACCATGGTGTTTTGAGACTTAATCCATGGTGCACCATGATGTATCTTGCTGTACATATACCTGAGACGTTCCATGGTATACCATGGTGCTTTGGGACATAATCCATGGTGCACCTTGGTGTACATGTACCTGGGACGTTCCATGCTATACCATGGTGTTTTGGAACTTAATCCATGGTGCACCATGATGTATCTTGCTGTACATATACCTGGGACGTTCCATGCTATACCATGGTGTTTTGGGACATAATCCATGGTGCAAAATGATGTTCCTTGGTGTACATATACTTAGGACGTTCCATGATATGCCATGGTGTTTTGGGACTTAATCCATGGTGCACCATGATGTATCTAGCTGTAAATGTACCTCGGACGTTCCATGGTATAGCATGATGTTTTGGGACATAATCCATGGTCGTGCACCATCGTACATTGAGAAAATGTATCCCTCATCAACGTTCAACATCAGCATTGCAGAATATACAAAACATAATCCTTGTTCCTTCGTTGAAATGTCGGATGGCGATCGGAAGGGTAGGGGCACAAAATTTATATAAATCACGTGATCAAGGCGGAAATACTCGTTTCGATTTATTGCTATTCATTTCGACAGTCCACGCCATGTGCCAAACTTTTGTGACAATAGTGCTCTCTATACCAAAGTAGGGTACTCCACGTATTCCGTTTTGCACTTGATTTGTTCGCCGCATTGAATGATATCTCCATTTCGCGGAAAAATATTCGGGAGCTCGGGTAGTCACTTGCGCATGCCCAGTGAAGAGCTTGGAGCTCGGCTCTGTTGACTTCCGGGGGCTATCAAATAATGTTATGCATTGGGCTGAACCGCTTCTCAAACGTTCAGAATTTATACTACAACTTGCAAAGCTACAATTCTTTTAGACATGATAGCCACTGTTGTTTTCCAACGTATGCAGAATTTTGGCTATGTAACTTGAAGGAACAGCAGCACAAATCGCATGTTTATATTCAGTCCCATTGCATCTGGCTGGCAATATCAAACCGGAAGTCAACAGACCCGAGCTCCAAGCTCTTCACTGGGCATGCGCAAGTGACTACCCGAACAAGTCAATATATAATGTGGTCTCTATGAAATAATCTATTCAAAGCAGACAAAAAGACAACTGTTCTACGCAGACATTGCATGGGTCAAATATTCCTCTCATTCCTCGAAGTAGGCTCTCATTTGCAAATGGTCCGGTAATGAGTGAGTCAGTGAGTCCATCCGTCCATCCGAATCCTTTCTCCGGCTAAATAAGGAGAACCGTTGATATTAGAACCTTGATTTTTGGCATGAGCGTGCACCAGGGGACTGTTACCAGCAGGTTCTGAGCTGACCTACTTTTGATGAAAATTTGACCTAGTTATGTGACCTATAATCCTCGAAGTTGACAAAAACAAACCCTACTTCGTAGGTCCTGTGACGTTAGTCACACTCCCATGTATGGAAAATCCTATGCTCCAAAATAGTGCATGCCATTGACGTCATTATGAAGCCATTAGTTCAATCTACACAGCTTGGGAAAGAACCTGCCATATATTACCACGTGGTGACTGATTGGTAACTGCACGGTACTGTTCAGCCAGGACTTTACAGTACCAATCCTGAGATTTACGTGCAGTACCAACAAGTTACCTAGAGGTTACCAACAGGAAACTGAACGGTACCAATTGGTACAGAACTGAATGGTACTGAACGGGGAAAGTTTGCCTGCCTACCAGGCATTCTTTACGTTCTGCTTCGCGCCTCTCCATTCAGCATTGTCAGGGTCTCACGAACTGTGCCGGAGTTGACAAGAGGTCATCTGTTGCCACAGTAAACGAATATGGCGACCGCCTAACTGGGCGAGTTGATATCAGTCGCGACTCACCGATATAATATATATTTCCACAACACATAGTTCTAGGGTAATTTGTCAAAAAGGTGCCTTCAAACTCGTGTTTTGAAATACATTGAATAACTGTTATGTGTATTGCAAGATAAATATACATTTTTGATCAGTAAAACAGTTAGATAGAACAGTTTTTGGTTTCTGCAAGAATCCTGCAAAAAATGGCGCGACCCCTACATGTGTAAATGGATCGTAGAGCAAAGCACCCTGGGAGAGGATGGTTCTTTCCATCACGATCCCAAATTTGCAGTACCACGCCGTTCTGACTTGAAGGTTACTGGTTAGTTACTGATTGGTAACCAATAGGCTATATCATAAATGGAATGTGTGGTAACTGTTTGGTGACCGGTTGGTACTGTTCAGTTAAGGATAGGTGACCAAATTGACAACTGCACAGTACCACAAGGAGACCTTTCCCACCAGTATCTACCCATCTGCACAAGTCCAGGTAATCCCTAAATCATCGCAGAGGGTTTACCTGGACCTTTTTGGTGATTCGGATGAGTTCTCGAGTCGTTGCGTCTATTACACAATCTCGTACATTTCATCCCTTGCGGTTGTTTTGAATTAGCGCGTCGGTATCTGAAGCCTGGAGTTTCGCCTTGACATCAGATGTCGATTTTAAAGGTAGTCCGGCCGTCGATGAAATTCAACCCCGTCAAAACTCAAACCTCGCTGCGGATTGGCCTGATGAGCTGCTTTAGCGCGCTTACTGATTGGTTCGATTTAGTTGAAACCCATCGAGCTTTTTATATCCCGAACTGCTATCGATATCTAAGCCAGTGTAACGATCGTAACCTATCGATTGATACACTGGCTCGCGAGGATGGTGGTACCTACCAGCACCATGAGGTTCTGGTAGGTAAGCAGAAATTGGTTGGTAGCTGTGGCAATGGGTAAGTGAGTGTGTGAATAGAATTTAACGTCGCTTTCAACAATATTTCAGCTATATCGCGACGAACCAACTAAGCACCACCCAGCCAAGTTGGGTTCCTGCTACTTCAAAGAAGAAATCTTTGAAGCAGCATGGGCCCCAGACACCCTCCATCCACCCTAACACCGAGGACAGCACACAAGACACAGACTGGACGTTACATGGTGCAATAAAGACAAGTGTATTACAGTGCTATACATCACATTATCAAGTTCCTGTTGCTTCTCAGCAAAATGCATTGAAGCAACAGGAACCCGTGCCCACTCAACCACCCGCCTAAAACAATGGGTTGTTGGATTAACCACTCCTAAATATAAGCAGGACTCGTGTCTTCTGGACGACTTTGGCATAAGATGCATCTGCTGAACGGTTGATGCTCACTCATATGGTCAAGTCTGTCCACTTCAATCACAATCGTCTGCTTTGGAGCTTTTGAAAATTGGAGGTTTTCGCTGTGTGTAAAGCAAACTACGGAGCCGTAGGGACATCGTAAAATTTAAAATTTGGCACGGACCCGCGTTAGTAACACGGACCCCGTGTTATTCAACCAATGAAATATTTCAAAATAACACGGACCCCGCGTTAATAACACGGACCCCGCGTTAATAACACGGACCCCGCGTTAATAACACGGACCCCGCGTTAGTAACATGCACGGACCCCGCGTTAATCAACCAATGAAATATAGATTGCGATTTCGCAGAATTCTTTTCAAGTGTCGTTCTGAAATATTAATCTCGTGTTCCGATGCAAGCACGAAGACAATATTGCGATACTTCAATCCAACACTAAAGTACTCTTCTATCAAAGTGTCCCGATGTTTACACATTCTCCCCTTCACTGTCAATAAAAGTGTTCAAATCCTGAACACTGAATTGCACACTAGTTTGTAACACCTTTCAAACATGTAAAAGTGTTCAAGTACGAAAACTAGTATGCAAAGAGATTTACTTAAAATATGTCACTGAAGTGTTATCAAGCTCATCAAATAGATCGTCCTCAATAAACACAACGAAATAGATTGTCCACAATATCGCCGAGTGCTGAATATTGGAACTCTGAAAAATTAGTGTTCATTCTGAAGAGTGCACTTTTGAACACTTTTACACATAATAGAACACTTTTACATGTTCATGCGGACGCTAGTGTTCCAAAAGTGTTACAGAATATGTGTTCATTTGTGAACATTGGTGTTCAAACATGATGATCATTTCTGAACACGCGTGTTCATACCTGTTCTCTAATGTTCGGATATGAACGTTATTTTGTCAGTTTTTAACACGACATGGTGTCCTGATTTGGACATCAATATGAACGTTAGTGTTCAGTGCCGTCCAACCCCATATTTCGATTGTTGAGATACTTAGCGTTGTGGAATTTTTGGTACCTTTTTCTTTTCATTATTGTTCAAAATGGACCAGTTGATTAATTCCACATCATTATTTCAACTTATTCCAGCAACCGCTAAAATTAGTCAGGGATGAACGATTTTACGCGTTCAATAAGTGTTACAGATTTTTTCTGACAGTGTTCCAACAGAGCTTTAATGGTGGAAGTTTATAAGGCTATATTTCATTGGTTGAATAACACGGTGTCCGTGTTACTAACGCGGGGTCCATGTTATTAACGCGGGGTCCGTGTTATTAATGCGGGGTCCGTGTTATTTTGAAATGGCTATATTTCAAATGGTTGAATAACACGGGGTCCGTGTTACTAACGCGGGGTCCGTGTTATTAAAAAAGAAGAAAAAAATTTTGCCAACAAATTTTTATTTTTACAATGTCCCTTTTACGGCTCCGTAGCAAACTGTTTGTCACCATGATAATTATAATCTATCACGTTTGTCATGATACTCGTTTCACATGCTGATATTCTCGCTGACTGCTGTTCTCGCAGGCAGTATAGTCAATACAACCCCATAAGCTGATAACATATTTTTGAAATTCGATAATATTATTTGGCATGATAATTCGACACACCCACTGACCACCTTTTACCGTCTCAATGACCTTTGTCCACGAGCACATCAATGAATTATGATATAGCCCTATACAACTGAAGCTCGGTAGATGAATCAATTATTGATTATTATGGCCTTTCATATAGAGAGAACCGAAAGAAACATTTAGAAATATATAGCACAATATTTTTCGTCCAGTTAGGTATAACGGCCAATCAATTTTCACAGAAAGTAATCTAGGACATAGAAACTCCAATGGTGATGTGTGCCCAATTACTAAGCAAATATATGCAGCTTTCAATACTTTTACTGTGGTCATAGGAGTAACATAGATATCCAAATATGAAGACCCTGATTACACAACTTCGAAGTTATCGGGTAAAGTCGGCATATTCTGGACACCTTCGGCAGTGCACAGCTTTCTCCAATATGCCTGTTTATACCAGTGTTATTGAGACAAGGATTCTCGATTACCGACAGTCATTAACCCAGAAACTCTGCCTGTGATAGGTGAATATAGGTAAGGGGGCGTGGCATTCCTATCACAGCCCAGAGCGCTCCTAGGTTAAATTTTAGCGATAAAATCTGACGTTCCGAAGAGTGACTTTTCGCAATCTTTCGCTGGCGAAAATAACGAAACGGGAGAGAAATAATATGCCAATTTGATACAGTTTGACCGACCTGAGCTTCTTTCACCATGTACCATCTTTCACGACTGTTTTGATGCTGACAAAATGTGATCAAACGTGTGGGAAAAACATTGACTGATTTTCCCGTTTTGGCGCGTTTCTGACATGTTGTAAGAATATGACCTACACTATTTTTATCTCGTGAATAAACACAGGTCGCTATTGGTTTATAACCGGCATGGGTCGATTTCTTGATGACGTGAGCCAAAAGGTCAATCTTATTCTGCGCATGTCCCTGTCAACCGTGGAGAAAGCACACAGCGGGGTTTTTTTTTTGACAAAATCCGTGTTAAGGCAGATTCCATCTAAATAAAGGAGTCTGTTTTCAGCAAAATGCATTGAAGCAACAGGAACACGTGCTCACCCAACCACCCGCCTGTAACAATGGGTTGTTGGATTAACCACTCCTAAATATAAGCAGGACTCGTGTCTTCTGGACGACTTTGGCATAAGATGCATCTGCTGAACGGTTGATGCTCACTCATATGGTCAAGTCTGTTCACTTCAATCACAGTCGTCTGCTTTGGAGCTTTTAAAAAATTGGACCCCGCGTTAGTAACACGGACCCGTGTTATTCAACCAATGAAATATAGCCATTTCAAAATAACACGGACCCCGCGTTAATACCACGGACCCCGCGTTAGTAATACGGACCCGTGTTATTCAACCAATGAAATATAGCCATTTCAAAATAACACGGATCCCGCGTTAATAACACGGACCCCGCGTTAATCAACCAATGAAATATAGATTGCGTTTTTCGCAGAATTCTTTTCAAGTGTCGTTCTGTAATATTAATCTCGTGTTCCGATGCAAGCACGAAGACAATATTGCGATACTTCAATCCAACACTGAAGTACTCTTCTACCAAAGTGTCCCGATGTTTACACATTCTCCCCTTCCAACAGAGCTTTAATGGTGGAAGTTTATAAGGCTATATTTCATTGGTTGAATAACACGGTGTCCGTGTTACTGACACGGGGTCCGTGTTATTAACGCGGGGTCCGTGTTATTAACGCGGGGTCCGTGTTATTTTGAAATGGCTATATTTCATTGGTTGAATAACACGGGGTCCGTGTTATTAAAAAAGAAAAAAAAATTGCCAACAAATTTTTATTTTTACAATGTCCCTTTTACGGCTCCGTAGAAAACTGTTTGTCACCATGATAATTATAATCTATCGCGTTTGTCATGATACTCGTTTCACATGCTGATATTCTCGCTGACTGCTGTTCTCGCAGGCAGTATAGTCAATACAACCCCAAAAGCTGATAACATTGAAATTCGATAATTTTATTTGGCATGGTAATTCGACACACTCACTGACCACCTTTTACCGTCTCAATGACCTTTGTCCACGAGCACATCAATGAATTATGATATAGCCCTATACAACTGAAGCTCGGTAGATGAATCAATTATTGATTATTATGGCCTTTCATACAGAGAGAACCGAACGAAACATTTAGAAATATATAGCACAATATTTTTCGTCCAGTTAGGTATAACGGCCAATCAATTTTTACAGAAAGTAATCTAGGACATAGAAACTCCAATGGTGATGTGTGCAGCTTTCAATACTTTTACTCTGGTCATAGGAGCAACATAGATATCCAAATATGAAGACCCTGATTACACAACTTCGAAGTTATCGGGTAAAGTCGGCATATTCCGGACACCTTCGGCAGTGCACAGCATTCTCCAATATGCTTGTTTATACCAGTGTTATTGAGACAAGGGTTCTCGATTACCGACAGTCATATGGTGTTCAGAGGTACATCTGCACATACCTAAGGCGGATGTTTTTAACACAAAACTCATGCGTACTCCCATTTTCGAATATGTGAATATGCGGTCCTAATGTATTGTTTGTGCCTATACTGGTCCTGCCAACCTCAGGCTGAGGGAGCTGCCATCATCAAACGGTATGGCCGTATACATATTTCGGAGTCACGGAGCTTATCGACAAACGGCCGGATAATAGAGGTACTCAGTCAAAGGGACTGGATAATAAATGTACTCACTCTAAGCATCCAAGTTTGAGTCAGTTCTCGAGAAAAAAAAATAGAAATTAATAACCCACAATGTTGACATTTAGGCTACCTGATATGCAGTAAATCGACCGAAAACATCTTGAAAAATACATTCTCCAATATTCGCAGCCACAAATGACCAGTCTCACCAGGTAACTTGGATTGTCAATCCAAACATATAATAAATAACATTCAGCTTACATTCCCTACCATTTTCAAGATAGGACGGGCAGAAATGGCACCATTTCGTCCGACACCAAACAGCGAATTTTGAAGGTGGAGCAATCCACCACGAGCTCATATTTTTTCTATTAAAATTAAGTTGAATATTACAAAAACATTCCAAATATATCACACACCATTTCTCCTCTATGTGTAATAACCAATCAATGTTCGTCGGAAGTAAAGTCAGAATTAGAATCTAGGGTCCAGAAACTCCAATGGTGGATTGCGACCTCTGTGTACCAACAGGGAATAGGAATATTTTGCGATATTTTGATCGCACGAAGCCGGTTTTTTTAACCGAATTGATGATACCTCCCGTTACGAAGTATAGGGGGTATACTGGATTCAGCTTGTCCGTCCGTCCGTCCGTCCGAATTCGACGTTAACGCTCCAGAAGCTGAACCGTTCCATCCAGACTTCAAATTTGGTAAACAGCATTGATGTGTGGCAAAGCACAAGCCTATTGAAATTATATACTTTTCGATGGTTTTTGTGGTTTCCATGGCAACAAGACGGAAAATATCCATGTAACGACGTTAATGCTCTAGAAACCAGACCATTGCAGCTGAAGATTTTAAATTTGGTATGCAGGATTGCTGTGTGGCAAAGCACAAGCCTATTGAAATTGGGTACATTTCGCTGGTTTTTGTGGTTTCCATGCATGGCAACAAGACAGAAAATCGTCGTCCGTTCGTCTGTCCATCCGAATTCGACGTTAACACTCTAGAAGCTGAACCGTTCCATCTAGAGACTTCAAATTTGGTATTCAGCATTGATGTGTGGCATAGCACAAGCCTATTCACATTTCGATGTTTTTTGTGGTTCCCATGTCAACTAAATGGAAAATATCCATATAATTATGTTGACGCTCTAGAAGCCGAACCGTCGTAGCAGGAGATTTGGAATTTGGTATGCAGCATTGCTGTGTGGCAAAGCACAAGCGTATTGACATTGGGTACATTTCGATGGTTTTTGTGGTTTCCATGGTAGCAAGACAAACCTTTCCTTCACCAATCTCCATGAGTACTTCCCGTCATGTACAGCAACACAGCAACACTATTACCATCTCTCTACAATTATACAATGACTATAGTGTTTATTACTATTTCCTTAACTCATGGTAATTATTCAACTTTCCCCTCATCGTTCTTCTATTTCTACACTCTTTCCTCTGCATGAGCCTTCCATCACAAAATGTACATCGAACCACGCGTGTATATAAATGGTCTCACCTGCTGATCACCAATTCATATACAGGTACCTGTATACATATCGCATACCGGTACGATTCTTTTTCGCTCATGTACGTGGCGCCACATGAGGGTCTAATTGCAATTTCTATTTTCCTGTCACCATTTCGAATTTAACAAATAAATCGAAAACGAATCACCCGATTCTTCCCACATTCGCTATACGGATACCTTGAGGTATGATGTTTCCAACGAAAACCATTTGTCTTATAGCATGACACATCAGATGAGCTTATTTTTCTCGTGGATATCTCACTATCCTATTACCTGCATCTTCATTTTATCCAGCCAATTTCTAAGTTCCCACTTCGAACTTCCCTTGATATATCTGGCCCCCTTTCAATTTTCAAAGAACTTGTAAATCGACACGAGACGTCACTGACCTCGAAAACATTTGAATTTCGAAATGGCTCGTAGAAGAGCGTTATTGATTGGTTGACCTATATAGTGGGCTAATACAAACACCATGTTAGGAGGAATGACGCCGCTAATTGAGGATGACGTCACTCTACTCACAATCGGTGTGTTGGTTCTGATTGGTTCGTCGAACGCTCGTAGATGAAATTCACACCTCGGAATTTGAACGCTGAAGGGGGTCAGATAAATCAAGGCAGGTTCGAAGTGGGAACGTAGAAATTGGCTTGATAAAATGAAGATGATCACCTGGGAATACTGGGGGTATTTCTGTAATCTATGATTACAGATGATCAAAAATACAATGACCACACATTTCTAGCCAGCTGTAACGTAAGGGTCAAAGCGCCACCTCTAGATTGTAAGTGACCCAGATGAGGCAGTTATATGTAGTTGTATACCACTTTCTTTCCATGTAAGATTGTAATTTATTTTTGGTTTTCACAATAATGTCCTTTGAGATTTGCGTGGATTTCTGCCTTCTAATTTCGATGTTTATCTGATATCAAAAGAACGTACCATTTGATATTATCATTTTGAAAATATCACTACTTTGACAGATGGACTTTGGCTTGGAAGGACGATGTATAGCAGCGAACGAATCCAAGAGCACACCCTTTGTTAGAATGTACCTATCCCTGCTTTATCTGTTCATACCATGCGTTGTGACCGCCTTGCTCTACATATCCGTCCTGAGGACGATGTGGGCGCGACGACAAGTCAATCCTGCTGCCCAGATGCCTGTTGTGCCAGAAGCTGAAACTACCCGCCAAAGAGCTCAGAGAAACCCTAAAAGGTTAACTTTGATATTTTTCACAACATACGTCCTGTACGTTTTATGTTATTTGCCGATTTCACTTTTAGGGATAATTCAGTCCTCGAACATATTTACCGGTAACCTCGTTAGGAGTGTCAACATTACACGCGTTACCTTTCTCTTGCTGCATGTCCCCTTGTTCCTGAACCCTATCGTACACATAATACTGAACAAAGATTTTACTTTTGGATTTAAAGAACTTGTGTGTTTAAAAATAACTGAACGATCTCGATGAATTAGGTACTTTAGGACCGCGCCCCTCAGCCTTCGCCTCTTCTCGTCTCCCTCCAGAGGAAGAAAAAAGATATTGGAAACGTGAGAGCTACACGGTCAGACGGCTTGTATATTTGTTATTTTCGGGTTCAACGCTGGGATTTGAAGTTTTCCGTCAGAGAGCGACGAAGAAAATTATTCATGGTCCCAGTCTCAGTAAACTCAGATATAATATCACGGAATATTATATCTGAACTCAGCCCTATATAAATCCCGTGCGAATTTGAAACTACTATATTGTTAACCAATAAGGGGATAGCTTTTTGAAACAATTTCAAAATCACATCCACAGTAATTACACACGGTAGCACGTGGTCTAATATATAAACATTATCCTGAAACAGTATCCAAATATGGCATCATTTCCAGACAGAGTGCGTGGAAAACCGTAAAGATGAAAGAGTTTACTCCCGTCGAAAAGTCTGGAAGTGAGTGAATGAGTAGTAGGGTTTATCTAGATTGTCATGATCCGTGTTCTTTGCACATCAATGCAAGATTTGTGGGATACATCTGATGGTTTTCTCCAAACGAAAGGGAGCCATATCCCCCAATAATATAATTTGTGTTTCCCCCGTAGATATGAGAGTATTCTATAATTGTATAATCATGTATTTTCCCCCATTGATCAGACGTAGGTGGCCATAATGCTTTTATGATTGGCTGTCTAAAAGTTATGGTATATTCTTATGTTATCTCTGGACGAATTTCGATTTGCCCATCGACCTGTCTTAGAAACTATTTTGTTAATTCATTGTTTATTCTTCTCGCCGTATGATAAAGAAACAGTGCAGCAAACAGAGGGGCATAAATAGTGTCATATAATTATTTGTCTCAATCTGAAATTGGAATACGGTTGTTGATGTTGTTATGTTGTTTTAGATAATGGAATGGAATATCAGTGATATTTTATTTGTTTCATGAATATGACTATAGGTAGACCTAAATGTATGCTCACTGCATGTTCTAGACCAAGGTTCGACCACAGGGGCTCGTTACCGTTGTTAATTGGTTAAATAGGTTGATTATAGGGGCAGGGGGGGGAGGTCGAGGTCGGTAATAAATTATCGACCTCGACCCCATTTCCTATAATCAACCTATTTAACCAATTAACAACGGTAACGAGCCCCTGTGGGTTCGACCACAAGAATTCAGTGGGCAATTAGATGATCTAGACTCGCTAGCCTCCAAACACCGAGGGTAAATAACGATTGATTTGATTTATGTAAATATATCATAGTAAATTATGTTTAGTGCGGTCATTGCCTCTGTTATCTATTGTCTGAAATGTTCCAATATGAACATAATAATTGTATGATTTCTCGAAAGTTTAAAAGTGTGAGTACGTGTATAGGTTAATAATGGTGTTCTATGCAAACTTAGCCAACATTTTGGAAATTTGTTGTATTTCATAATTTCTTATTTTTTGTGTATTCTGATGCCTAGAAAAGGTTCAAATGTATATATTACATGGCAATTAGTGTACACGTAAACAACAAAATTGGAAAAGGCAATAGTTAAAATAATAAGTTTTAATTTCCACGGTCTAAATGGAGGTCAGAAGAGGCATGTTGTATTACCTTGGTACTTTTCCTATATGCTGTCCTTTCCCCCCGAAAGTCTTGTCTATATAGTTGCATACGTGAAATGAGTTTATAAATGCTATCAATCGATGAGCAATTCAATAATTCTGAATTTTAATTTCAGAAAGAAGGAAAATCAGAAGGGAACACGATAGCAATCGCCTCGTCTGTAGGGGATACAATTTAGGATGTTAAAATAACAGTGGGAAAATTTAACTCTATCTGACCTGGTTTTTTGGGACCTGTCCAGGCCTGGGGAGGGGCCATTTCCCCCCCCCTCCCTAATTATTTTTCTTACCCCTTGAGCTAGAGGACTGAAACTTGCCACACTGTACCCTTTACCAGAAATGTAAAAAAGATGGCTACTTTGATGATGTCACAGTGACGTCATTTTCAAAAACGACATTTTTGGTCGATTTTCCGGTCAGATTTTTCCAATTTTTCATTTATGGGTTTTCTTTGCAAAAACTGCGTGATAAATTAGTAAATAATAGTCAAATGTGAAATAAAATAGATTTTTTTTAAAACATGATTGTTATCTAGTGGTAAGCTGTTTGTTGTGTTATTACAATACTTATGTTGAAAATGTAAAAATGTGACTTAAGGAAATAAAAAAGAATCCAGTGTTATACATGTGCAAATGATAACATAATTATGTGGCCTGGAAAACAAAGGGATATATTCACACTTTGCGTATTGATATTCTGTTTTCGACGGCAATGTTAAATGTTAAATAAAGTCAACTCGGATAAGAATTAGTTCATGCTGACCGCAATAAAACTTGTATAACATATATACTGGATCGGTATTTGCAACCTGGTTTTATTTGTTGTTTGATTATTTCGTATACGTTGATGTTGACATTCGATAGGCGTAGCTGCACACCACTCTACTGTACAACGACCTTCGAAGTAAAAAAACATTCCGTCAAAATGCACTCGATCGCGTGCACCATTTTACATTCAATAAAATTCCCTGGATACCCTATAAGTTCCACTTCAAAAAATAGTTTCATGTTTTTACATCGGTATAAGAAATAGTTGGAAATGCTGTCAGAATGCGCACGAACGAGCCATTTCGCGTCAAGAGTTTCATGTTTTTACATCGGTGAAGAAAATATAGTTCTCAAAAGTGGGAGATATGCTGTCAAAATATGCCAGAACGCGCCATTTCACGTCATTTTTTTTTTAAATCCCCCCTATTCTTCGCGCTTTCGACGATCACATTAGTTCCACCTGGACGGCAATCGAACTCCCCATTTCAAATCCAGCCTACGGGCTTGTACAAGTGTTTTGACATATTTTCATATTATGAAACTTGTTAACGAAAGCATTTTTCAAAGTCATGCAGTATCAAAGTCTGTATATTTTCTATTCGTTTTGGTTACTAGTATTAAAAGATTTTACATATGGAGGGAATTCTCTTCAAAAATATCATCAAAACTTGCAAAAATCAATAAATTTTCACTCGTACATCACTTTTTGACATCTCTTCTTGATGAAGATTAACACAAAGAAAGTTTGAGTATTTTCTCTGTATTCTAGATATTAAAGATAAAGATTATTGTCCAACACCTATGAAATGGAAAACCAATGACTAAAACAGAACGCACATGCAAGGAGATAGGTTATTAGATAAGAAATTCACTGATCTGATATCGTTCATTATACAGTCCTTTTTGCAATATTCTATATGGATATACCTTCATATGACGTAGAGATTCTATGATTCTATTCTTCGTGGTTTGATTACATCCATAGCTCTCTATCAGCTATATTAAGACTGCTTAGTGGTTATATATAGGTTGTCATTACTTTGAATCGGCAAATATATCTGGGGAAGAAAATGTTGTACCATCCCAATCAACCGATCTTTATAGCCAATACAGCCAGTCAAATACAACGTATCTGACCCACTACGACAAATCGAATAATGAATTGATTAACTTTTATCCTGGAAAGAGCGAAAGAACGACTTCATTAATTAACACTATCTGGCCTGGGTGATTTGGGTAAAATCGCAAAGGTGGTGGGGGAGGGTGTGGGGGGGTGGTGAAGTGCCCCTATATATTTTGGCTATCCTAAGACTAGAGCGCTGATATTTACCGTACAGTATCTTTGGTTCAGGCCCTACCCGAAAAAGTAGAAAAAAATCCAAGACGGCCCGCAATGATGACGTCACAGTGACCGGCAGTAAATGTTCGACTATTTTTCGACTATAGTTTTCATTTATGATTTTTTTTTCTCAACAGCTACCAGATAAAATAGGGAATAATTATTTTTGCCTAAATAAAATACTTCCTAGTCCATTTAGCCCAGAAAAATTATAAATAAACGACTTTCTGAGATACTACATGGTCGCCATTTTGAATTTACCCATGATCCACTGCTTTGGAGGATTTTCAAAAAGGCCCAGGATGACTAGCTCTAAAGTCACGAAGTTACAGCTCCCTCGGTTTTGTCGTTTCGGAGCAGCAGCTAAAGATTATGGCGCACCCTACCAAATTTTCTGCGCTATCCCCGGAAAGGCAAAAATTTGAGAGCTTTCACTCCAGGAAATTGCAGCTTATCATTTGGGGTCATTTTGAGCCTATTTGCATAATCCCCAGAGCAGAGGATCATAATATAATATAATGCTTTATTTATTTCATGAGGATTGTACACAGCCACAAGGCCATGGTACTCTCCTCGAACATATATACAAAGGATATACATTATATAGGTTCAATGTTTCAAATTCATGTTTCATGAATCATGGGTAAATGGGTATCACAAAAGTGATGTGTTCGTCGTTTTTCTTCAAAATTTCAGCTTTTCCGCGAGGAAAAGTGAGCAGAAACTATTTTATTTCAGATCAGAATAATATTTACTAATTTATCATGCAGTTGTTTGCCGGGAAATTATATCATTAAATCAATGACGTCATCAAAGCGGCCATCTTGGATTTAAGTATTAAATAAAACCATACTCTCCTGTCTCCTGGACGCAGCCATCTTTATTGAAAGTCCGCACAAAATGAAATTGCACCAAATGACATTGCAAAAAGAAGATTGGAAAAATATTACCATTGTGTGAAATAAAGCTGTAGATTCATGTGAAGTTTTCCAATATTATTACCATATTTTAGGTGCCAATATCATTTCCAGATATTAACCAATCATGAGCAGATCATTGATTTTCTGCTGACACCTCATTGTACGAACGTTTGAAACGACTGTGTTATAATAGTTCTGTTATACTCAGAATTGCCAGGATGACGATTTTCGGATGTTATAGCTATCAATTGTTAAATACACCCGACACCATACTTTTTAGAATTGAAAAGACTTTTCCTACTTTCGACTTGTGATAATTTGGGTTTACCTTTAACGGTCTGCTCTGCAATGGAGGGCTATTCGGAAACTGACATATCGTAAACAGGGATGAGTTAAATTGCAGATATCCAACCAGGAGAAAATTGCTGACGAATACTGAATACTGCATGCGTGATTTTTGTGCGTACTTTCGTATCTCGGAGTACATATTTCTCAAAAGCAAACCCAACAGCTACATTGCTTTAATGCTTCAAGATGATTGCATATTGCATTGCATTTATTGCATAAATTTCCAAGCGAAGGAAGACTAACATGAGGTGGGGCAGGTCAACTACCATATCTCAAAGTAAACAACTAGGACCTTAAAGAACTGTTCTGGAAGGGTTGGCTATTATGTAATCGACATGTCGCTTTTATTGCAGCTTTCCTCTGGAAACAACAGTATGGTGTTCTATTTGTGCCAATTTGAAAAAGTCGACGCACGACGCGCAAAGTCGACGTCGTGTTTTGAAACGCGACGTCGCCCTTTCCGTCGCGCGTCGCCTTTTGCAATGTTAAAGAGATAGGCCAAAACTCGACGTCGTGTTTCAAAAGTCGACGTCGACTTTTGGCCTATCTCTTAGCATTGTAAAAGTCGACGCGCGAAGCGCGACGGAGAGGGCGACGTCGCCTTTCAAAACGCGACGTCGACTTTTTGCGTCGCGCGTCGTGTGTCGACTTTTTGTAGAATCAAAACTCGACGCGCGACGAAAAAAGTCGACGTCGCGTTTTAAAAGGCGACGTCGCCCTCTCCGTCGCGCGTCGCGCGTCGCCTTTTGCAATGTTAAAGAGATAGGCCAAAACTCGACGTCGTGTTTCAAAAGTCGACGTCGATTTTTGCCCTATCTCCTAACATTGTAAAAGTCGACGCGCGACGCGCGACGGAGAGGGCGACGTCGCCTTTCAAAACGCGACGTCGACTTTTTCCGTCGCGCGTCGACTTTTAAAAAGTCGACGCGCGACGGACATTCGCGTCGCCTTTTGGTTTACAAAAGTGCGCATGTCTGGGGAGCATGTATTACTATAATGTTCACAGCTGTGATTTTCGATTCTTGTAGCTCCTGACCGGTGTTGGTAATTTGGTGAGAATTTACTGCAAGATAGCAAGAAGGACAAGATATTTTGCATGCATGGAGACTATGTACAACATAATATATTTGTTTCGCTGTCTGAAATGTTTTTTTGCTGATTAATTTTCGAACACTGGTACCTGTATTCCACAAAATGCACACCCCTCAATCGAGAGGACAATTCGCATCTATAAGCTTGTCAATGTGTTATTATTTCGCCGGACTAATACGTAAATTTAATTCAAGTTTCCAATAATGAACAAAAGCGTATGTAAGTAACTATTTTGCAGGATTAACAGTAACGACTGGAAAACAGGGAAAATAATTAATCGCTTGTGTACTTCATGAATTCATCCTGATGAATGTCTCCTGATAAAACGCGCCACGTTGCATTTTATCTCGAATCATACAACCCTTTTTAATAGCAAGGCTTTGTTTTCTGCCATTTTAGACTAGTGACTATATGCTGTCAAAGTAAAGGTGAGGTGTGGGGTCATTTTACTTTCGTTTTCGGCCGGAAAATAGTAAGATCCCACATTTCCTTTGAGCTATACACAAGCTATTAATTAGTTTTTCTCTATTTTCCAGTCGTTACTGTTACTCCTGCAAAACTGTTACTTACATACGCTTTTGGTTCATTATTGGAAACTTGAATTTATTTTACGTATTAGTCCGGCGAAATATGAACACATTGACAAGCTAATAGATGCGTATTGTCCTCGCGATGGAGGGGTGTGCATTTTGTGGAACACAGGTACCAGTGTTCGAAAATTAATCAGCAATATAACATATCTGACACCGAAACAAATAAATTATGTGGTACATAGTCTCCATGTATGTTAAAATTAACACCCCAAATCACAATACAACGAAACAATACGAAACAGAACAAGACTATATGATATGATACAATACAATAAAATGCAAATTAATGCCATACATTACAATACAATATATTACAATTCAACATATTACAACTCAATACATTACAAAACAATACAATTCTAAACAATACCATACCATACAGTACGGTGAAATAATACAACACATCACAGTACAAACACACATACACCTTTACATAAAAGAAGAAAGTTAACAAAGATTGTGAATTTTATATAATACGTTTGTACAACTTCAATTGATAATTTGATTGATAATTTATTGTGTCTCGTGAACAATATGGAATACATGCTCCCCAGACATGCGCACTTTTGTAAACCAAAAGGCGACGCGCGACGCGAATGTCCGTCGCGCGTCGACTTTTTAAAAGTCGACGCGCGACGGAAAAAGTCGACGTCGCGTTTTGAAAGGCGACGTCGCCCTCTCCGTCGCGCGTCGCGCGTCGACTTTTACAATGTTAGGAGATAGGGCAAAAGTCGACGTCGACTTTGAAACACGACGTCGAGTTTTGGCCTATCTCTTTAACATTATAAAACTCGACGCACGACGCGCGACGGAGAGGGCGACGTCGCCTTTTAAAACGCGACGTCGACTTTTTCCGTCGCGCGTCGCGCGTCGAGTTTTGATTCTTCAAAAAGGCGACGCACGACGCGCGAAGCGAAAAGTCGACGTCGCGTTTTGAAAGGCGACGTCGCGCTCTCCGTCGCGCGTCGCGCGTCGACTTTTACAATGCTAAGAGATAGGCCAAAAGGCGACGTCGACTTTTGAAACACGACGTCGAGTTTTGGCCTATCTCTTTAACATTGTAAAAGTCGACGCGCGACGCGCGACGGAAAGGGCGACGTCGCCTTTCAAAACACGACGTCGACTTTTCGCGTCGCGCGTCGACTTGCAAATAGCACAAATAGAACACCATACAAAAGAGTAGCCACACGGTCCCGGACACTGGCTTAAGCGGGATTAGATACGCTAGCTATGAAGCTGATATGATGACGGATCAGTTCAAATAGGTAACTTATCTGATGTTAAAGTACGATGATTGAGGGCGTCTGGTAGATTAAACGCCTCAACATGGGGAAAACATGGTAAATACAGAAATAACAAGAAAAACTAACTTGTAATGCCCGACACCATGGGAGAAATTGCCCACCAAGACAATAAATCTACATATATTTGTCAAAAGACATGTACAGAGGGACCCCTGGGATTAACTGTCCACCAGCAGAATCCTACCATATCCAGATAATGAACTGGTGCGATATGAAGAGACGGGAAGAATTGACGACACCTGGCGACTGGAAAGCAACCGTATGACTTGAAAGGAAAGCGCCACTCGGCGCCTCAAATTCAGACTAGAATACGACGCTTTGATTGCAGATGTGGAAACTATGGAGCCACCACACGCCCCTAGCATTGATTCAAGCGGAATGAGATGCGCTAGCTCGGGAGATGTGACGACAGATAAGCTCGAATAAGTAACTCATACGCCCTACCCTGTCGACCTATACACCATACCCTGATGACCCATACACCATACCATGATGACCCATACACCATACCCTGATGACCCATACACCATACCATGATGAACCATACACCATGCCATGATGACCCATACACCATACCCTGATGACCCATACACCATACCCTGATGACCCATACGCGATACCCTGATGACCCATAGATGATACAATGATGACCGATACGCCATACATTGATTACCCATACACCATATCCTGATGACCCATACATCATACCCTGATTACCCATACGCCATACCCTGATCACCCATACATGTTAACCTGATGACCCATAGATGATACAATGACCCATATACCATACCCTGATGACCCATACGCGATACCCTGATGACCCATACACCATACCCTGATGACCCATACACCATAACCTGATGACCCATACACACGTCCACCTGATGACCCACAGATGATACGCTGATGACCCATACACCATACATTGATTACCCATACACCACGCCCTGATGACCCATACACCACCGTACCCTGATGACCCTTACACCGCACCTGATGACCATACCATACCATGATGACCACTTACACACCACCATGATGGCCCGCACACCATATCATGACCCACCATACCATGATGACCCATACACCATATCTGATTACTCATAAACATACCTGATGACCTATACACCATACCATAATGACCCATACATGATGACCCATACACCATACCATGATGACCCCATACACCATATCATGACCCATACACCATACCATGATGAACCATACACCATACCATGATGACCCATACACCATACCCTGATGACCTATACACCATACCATAATGACCCATACACCATACTATGATGACCCATACTCCATACCATGATGACCCATACACCATACCATGATGACCCATACACCATACCATGATGACCCATACACCATACTATGATGACCCATACACCATACTATGATGACCCATACACCATACCATGATGACCCATACACCATACTATGATGACCCATACACCATACCATGATGACCCATACACCATACCATGATGACCCATACACCATACCATGACCCATACACCATACTATGATGACCCATACACCATACCCTGATGACCCATACACCATACCATGATGACCCATACACCATACTATGATGACCCATACACCATACCATGATGACCCATACACCATACCCTGATGACCTATACACCATACCATAATGACCCATACCCTGATGACCCATACACCATACCATGATGACCCATACACTATACCATGATGACCCGTACATCAAAAAAGGAAAGATCTCGAACAAATATTTTTATGACGTCATCATGACGTCATTTTGTCAGATAATTTTTATGTGATTTGTTTACAGTTATATTCTCTAAAACAGTGCATGGGTATGATAGTTTATCCTTGTGAAAATGTTGATACCGTACCATTGTTTCTGTCGAAATCCTTGTTTTCCAGTCGCTGCTAAATTCGTAATCCGTATTTCAGTTGCATACGCTCTGACAGTCGAAACATATCTCGCAATGCCACACCTCTTTAACAGGTTGTTTTCCATTGAACATAAAATTAACGTATTTATAATCAATTCTCTTGTATGCTTCGAATAATGCCAAAATTAACCGATGTGAGACGGAAATATTAGGTTGATCGGAATGTAAAATGTTATCCTTAAAGCCACGTTTGGTTAGGGTGCATGCTCGGATATGTGCCCCCCACACTAAAGATTCTCATTAAGGACAGCGATTCAAAGCTCTTCACAGTTCATATTTCTACTATAAAATGTTATTTTGTTGATTTTTTTTTCAACATAATTAAGCTGAGCGAGAAATAGGGTCACGCGACCTCATCCCAGTAAATATTATTTAAAAAAAATATTCGGCCGTTCTACAACACTTAACTCACATATATTTATTGATGAATAATTTCCCCTGCCAACTCAAATTTAACAAGATCCGTCACAAGTTTTAACGCTTTTAACTTCAACTTCATTTCAAATGGAAAACTGGGTCAGATGTAGCCACAACTGTTCCTATCAATAATGCCTTCGGTTGATAGTCACAGATGATGTGTATGGATCTCCGTGGGCTAATACCACAGTTGCCTGGCCTGTGGGATATTGGATGGTCGATGTCTACGTATAAATTTTTTCAATAAATTATGAAAATTAATAAATATATATATATTTTTTGAATCGATTTTTTTTTTTTTTTCTAAGTGTATTTCTCTTTCATCT
>JAVTVY010046202.1:0-21931 GCA_036873755.1 Hanleya hanleyi | reverse complement strand
GGGTCAGATGCATTGGGACTAGGGCATGCGTGTATAGACTATCGTACAGCAAAACTACGATGGTTCGATAGGACCTATTTCCTGGAAACAGTAAAACTGAACAAAGGCGTCGGGTCTTCTACAGTGAGGGAATCAACCGGTCACCCAGAGGTGGACAATGTCTTGAACCAATACCATGACCTTTTCGACACTGCTAAGAAACCAGGACCAGGAAGACACCCCCTAGTGAAGTGTATCATACCTACGGGCGATCATCCTCCAGTGAAACAACGGGCATATAGACTACCACTTAAGAAACGCCATATTGTACAAGAACAAGTCAAGGAGATGCTAGAGGCTGGGGTCATTCAACCTTCGACCTCACCATGGGCGTCACCTATCACCATGGTTCCAAAGAAAGATGGTTCGACTCGTTTCTGTATTGACTTTCGTAAGTTGAACTCTATTGTACGTAAAGACAGTTATCCTTTACCTTTGATATCTGATATCTTTGATTCTTTAAAGGGTAGTTCAATTTTTACGACCCTTGACCTCAAGAGCGGATATTGGCAAATACCTATGGCAGTACAAGATATAGAGAAGACAGCATTTGTTTGCTCGGAGGGCTTATTTGAATGGCGGGTCATGCCCTTTGGCTTTTGTAATTCGGGGTCAATCTTCCAGAGGGCAATGAATGACATATTTAGAGATTATGTAGGCAAATTTGTTTTTTGCTATGTAGACGATATCGTCATATACTCAAGAAACCCAAAAGAGCATGCCCATCACTTGAAACTTGTTTTTGAACGTTTGTTGGAGTACAACTTACAGTTAAAATTCAAAAAGTGTGTATTTGCAGCTAGCTCTGTGGACCTTCTGGGCTACCATATTTCTGCCAAGGGTATTTCGCCACAAGCTCAAAAGGTTGAGGCTATACGTAACATGTCACCCCCACCTGTGTGGGAGAGGTCAGGTCTTTGTTAGGTATGACAGGATACTATCGTTCATGTATACCAGGGTATGCCACTATTGTTGAACCTTTGTTAGCATTAACTCGTAAACATGCACGTTTTTCTTGGAGTGCTAGCCATCAGACAGCCTTTGACAAACTCAAGACCATCCTGTGTTCTGACGTAGTAATGGCCTACCCTGACCTTCAGAAACCATACAAATTGTATACCGATGCTTCAAGTTATGCAGTTGGTGCCATCTTGGTTCAGGTAAGTGATGATGGGGTTGAGAGGGTCATCCAGTATGTGTCTTCTACCCTTAAGGGCAGCCAATTGAAATGGCCTGTTATTGAGAAAGAGGCCTACGCCTTGGTCTACGCGTTGCGCAAGCTGCGACCGTATTTATGTGGTGCAGACTTTGTGGTGTATACAGACCATAAATCCCTGAAAAGTCTTTTTGTTAATGAGGTCAAAAACACGAAAGTTCAGCGATGGGCTGTACTCATCGCTGAATATGGGTGTAAGATAGAGTACATTCAAGGTGCTAAGAATGTCCGGGCCGACATGCTCTCACGCCTTGGTCGACCATCGGAGGTTGCGACCTTTGATACGGGAGATTATGTCATTCCAGCTGACGATGATGGTGTACTCTCTCATGTTCCACTGACAGCACATGGTATTGATCTGAATGATTTACGTCATCAGCAGAAGATTGAATATGCTGATATCCTTCGTGATGTACCTGAAGATTATGCCGTTCATCAAGGCATACTGTATTCTCTTACATGCCGTTCAGCATTGGAAGCAGACTATCCTAGAGTACTTTTACCATCTCTTTTCCGAGAACGTATTATGCGACTTGCGCATGAGCAAGCAGGCCACCAGGGGGCCCAGAAAACTCTTAGTATGGTTAGGGGTAGTTTTGTATGGCAGGGCATGCGAAAAGATATCACGCGGTTTATTGACAATTGTGCTAGGTGTCAGGTTAACAAGCGGGTCAGAACTCGACCGTCGTATACTGGAATGCCTACTGCACAGTATCCAGGTCAGATTGTTGGCTTGGACCTGATTGGTCCGCTACCTCGCACTGCTTCCGGGCAGGCATACATCATGGTTATAGTTGATCATTATACTGCATGGGCTGAGGCCTACCCCATCCCACGCAAAACTGCTGAGAATGTGGAGGAAAAGTTCTTTGATGAATATTGTCCACGACACGGCATTCCTGAAGTTGTCGTGACTGACCTTGGCAAGGAGTTCAATGCACATGCACTTCGTGCAAAATTCAAAGCTGTAGGCATAGACCATCGTAGGACCACTCCCTATCACCCTCAGACCAATGGCAAAACTGAAAGGTTTAATCAAACTTTGAAAGGTATCATACAGAAGCTTGTTAATAATCAGTCTCGCCGGTGGGCGCTTGAGTTGCCAGCAGCGCTAATGGCGTACCGGAATACCGTCCATATGTCAACTGGTTACACACCCTTTTTCTTGACCTATGGTCGTAGGGCTCGTCTTCCCTTATCCCTTCCTGTTGATGCGTCTCAGGATTTAGACGATCGCCTTACTGTCTTGGGTAATGTCTTGCACCGTGCAAAGGCAGTTACGGCCAGGTCTCGTGAATATCACCGCAGGCAAATCAACCAGAGAGCCAATGCTGGGCGGTTCCAAGTTGGTGATTCTGTAGTCGTGCACGCTAATGAGCGTATCAAGCTCACATCGCACTGTGACCCTCAGTATGAGATTGTGCGTCTTAATGGTCCAGTGGCTCACATTCAGCATCTAAGATCTGGTAAGAGGAAGGTGTACAATGTTAGTAAGCTTCGTGTTGTTGATTCTCAGATTGCATGGGACACTGTAAACCCTCGACCTATCCGTAATCCGGCTCTAGGTACACAGCGCAGTCTGGTACGGGCGGAGCAAGCGCCTGACAGGGTCCCAGTGGTTCCTCCCCCAGAAGTGGCTGATCAACCAGCCACGGTCCCACAGGTTATTGACACTCCATCTTTGTCTGAGTCACGTGATGTTGAGTATGATTCTGACGTCCCTATGACAGTTGATACGCCTTCTGAGGCAGAACCAGTGATTGACGAATCCGTCAATCCTGCTCTTGACATAACCCCACCTATATTAGATGGCCCTGGTGAGTTGAACCAAATGGATGTTGACCCTCCCGTCACGCATCCATATTATTTACGTAAGCGTAAGCCACGCCCCCCAGTCACCGGTATATCATATGACAAGAAACGGCGCACTTACACATTCCGTTTCCAGTCGCTGTAGTGTCAAGATGTTGGTGTTGTTCGCTGCCTTTCTTTGCATCGTACATGCTGATGCACGCCTTACCCGTATTGCTAATGGCGTGCTAGTGGTTGGAGGTGATGCAGTTTCCCTTGTGAAGGCAGAATGGACTGTAGTTGTCACTATAATGCCTCCTAAGCTTCCCGTAACATTTCTTCAGAGAGTTATTGAATTTGAAGCTGCTATTAATAACTCCATTGATGAAGGTCCACTTAGACATGATGATGTTGTTAGTTGGTTTTACCGTATACGACACATGCGGTCGACAATTGCTAGACTCACTGCAACTGTTCCGTTTTCCACCCGCACCCGGAGTAAACGAGGTTTACTGGACTTTGTCGGCCATGCTGCTTCGTTCGCTTTTGGATTGGCAACTTCCGCCGATATCACCCGCGTACGTCAGCTAATCGCTTCAACAAGGTCAACGACTCAGGCCATTATTCATTATTCTAACACTCTGGCGACTCATGTTAACAAGGCATTCCAGGAGATTTCACTTTCCCGTGATCAGCTGAATCGTCTCTCTGGCACTGTTGCTAACGTTACAAAGCATCTTACCATCCTGGATGATGCGGTCAACCGTGCTTCTGTGGATAGGCAACACCTGACATTGTTGTTACAGTTTAGTCACGTGGTTGATGCTCTTGAGCTAACATTGCAGTCGTTTTCTGATGCTCACTCTCAGTATCAGCATCACGTCGCTTCCCTGGAATTAGGCCATTTGACAGAAGATTTGTTTCCACCTACCCAGCTCCAGAAGCTGCGAGACTATCTTCCGGTTGGTGTCCGTCTTGTATCCTCGTACCATTGGTACTATCGCCACGTCTTGGTTCATCCGATCTGGAATGCAGATACTCTTACTTATGTGGCCACACTGCCATTAATCGATGACGGTGCATATGTCGAGTATGGGTTGCAGTCTTGGGCCATGCCGATCCAGGCTCCTGAACATTATTTGCAAGTTGTTTTTCCTGTTGATCATATTGGTCTCGATACTAAGACTGGTTGGTATTTTGTGCCCAGCGGATGTTCCGGACAATCTCCTCGCGTGTGTTATGGTAATGTCCAGTTGCAGAAGAATCACATTCCATGTATCATGAGTCTTTTAACGAACAGCTCAAACCCTGCATGTATGATTCGTCTTATCAGATCTAACGATACTTCCAGCAAGCTGTTTGAACTTTCTACTGGTGAATTTGTATTACAAACTTTTGGTGAACATATCTCTGAGCATTGTGCTGGCCAGCGGACCATTTCTCATTTTTTGAAATATGGTTTATTTTTGCTCAGTCCAGGTAATTGTACTTTTTCTGGGGTAGATTGGAAGGTGAAGCGTGTCGCTACGACTTCGCACCATTATTCCTTCCTGACCGCTACCGTTGAGCTCCCTACAATATCTATTCCCCACCTCCTTAACGTTACACGGATTGTCAATCACTTGCGTGTCACACCATGGCATGCCTTATCCAAGGTAAGTTCAGTTCCCCTTCGTCCATTAGATGACATTGACACATTGACGAATGACGTTTCTTTCTCGGACATTTTGACATATATTTCTTTTGGTGTTATTTTGTGTGCCGGCTTTGTTGTATTTTTCTATTTTTGTTGTTTCCGGAAGCGCTTGTATCATCGTTTTTTCACCTGTTGTAATCCTTTGTGTACTAGCCCAGTACCTACTGATGTACCCGAGTGTGTTGAATTACAGGAGGTGGCGGCGACTAATGTCCGGCCGTCATGCTCCACTACCGTGTTTCCATCTTTGTATCCTCCATTGTAATTTGCTGATATATAGCTCCATTTTTGTTGTTTTTGTCCCTGGACTGGCAGGATGCATACTGTCTGTTCCTAAAGGAGGGAGATGTGTTGGTTTTCCCTTTTGTCTGGTCTGATCAACCAGCTAAGTGGTACAACACATCTGGCTTCTTTGCCCTTTCATTTTTTTTTTTTTCTGTACATTTATTTTCTCGTATATTGTGCATGTTTTGGTGTATTGTTGATAATACTGCATGCCCCAGTGAAGTTGATGAATCAATGATAAAACAGATAGATTGCATGGATTCCTTTGTGACTGATAAATTTGGTGATTTGCAGATTGATAAATATAGCCTTTGAAGTTCGTATTAGAATCTTGTAATGTGGATCCACAATGATTTTTTTTTTATTGTTGGTTAGTTGTTTTTTTTTGTATTGTTGTTTGGATCCTCAGATATATAATGATTTCTCTTGCACTGAATTGGTTTGATTTTCATGAACATGTAATGTGTTGATCAACTAGTTTGGATTTGAAGCTGCTGTATGAATTTTCCAGCAATTGTTTTGATATTGTGTTTTGAGCACATTGTTTTGACATGTCCACACTTGTCAGTGACTGGCACGTGTCCCACATACCTAGAGTACATTCATTGAGCAATGATAGTAAATATGGCCTTATGGCCTTACGCAATGAATATGGACTACGGTAATTGAATAAATTGTTTCCGGTATTCGTCCGATATTTCTGATAACGACCTTGGCTGTTCATAATGGACTATTCTTCGACATTTCATTATTGTTCTTGCTGCCTTATTATAGTTGTATGGCACTTTACAAGGTGCCATTCAACTTAGAATAGTGGAGATATGTAAGATTCAGCATCTTATGATAATAAGTTTTCTACAATTAAATATTGCAGGTCTTGATGTTGTACATGATGCCTGCCTGTATGGGTTATAACATTACATATGAAAGCTACATGTTTTGATTTGTGTGACAGGTCAGTATTCTATTACCGTTAAAAATGTGGAGGGATGTTTTTAACCCAGTTCACAAATCTGTGTTTCTCAGTTCTCATCATTTAACATGCTGGTATTGTACCCAGTTAATCCCGTAATGTTTTCTTTTGTGTTTACGAATTGCATGTTCATGATTTGAAATGTCCAAACAAGTATGAAAAATATGTTGTTTGTATCGGTCAGTCAATGGTATAAATATACAGCCCGATTTACCTAGAGCAGACAATCTTGGAACTCTGTCTCGATGAAATGTACCAGAAACTTTAGATCTAAATTTAACGTTTAGGGGCTGTCGTTGTTTGTCATTTGGCCATCGTCTGTACCACCTTTGATGTCAGAAGTCTAGAATAAAATCTTCAACTTCGTAACAACTTGATGACGACTTTCTTGATGGAATTTCTTGAGGCAAAAGATACAGGGCTATGAATTTCTTTCAGACTGCTGTAAGACCCAGCAGGAACTCGCAGGCTAGTTCTGGGTACATGTAAAGTTGCCCGGTCGCCCTAACCAAGTCAGGCTATCATCTGACCGGCACAAAAGCCCGGGTTAGAACAATAATATCAACATCTTGACGACCAAAAAGTTTACAACTGGAGCAAAGCAGACAAACATTTTTTTCTTATTTAGACGTTATAATAAATTCAAGCCAATGAGCTACCCGTTTCAAAGAATTAACCGTTGTAAGCTTACATGGATTTATTTATTGAATATGAATTTTACAATGTGCAAGTGTTTTATAATAGACACATTTACAAAACATGGCAGTGTGACTAACGTCACAGGACCTGCGAATTAGGATAGGCATTAGGACTCCGACGCGCACTGAGCTCTTCGAAATCCCCCCTTCAAGTTGAAATCCTGCCTATATTAAGGTGGACACAGCCCAAGTCAGAATCACCAATGGTTTTCCTCAAAAATCACCACAAATTTTCATCAAAAGTAGGTCAGCTCAGAACTTGCTGGTAGTAGTACCCTAATGCACGTTCATGCCAATAATCAAGGATCTAATGTCAACGGTTCTCCTTGTTTTGCAGACGAAATTAGGACTCGGATGGACTGACTGACTCACTCATTCACTCACTCACTTATTACCGGACAATTTGCAAATGAGAGCCTACTTCGTAAGAACAAAAGCAAATATTTTTGTGATAAACCCAGGTACATACTTTATGTAAGAATCACGAGACAATGCATAGGATAGCCAAGTCTGGGGACAACAATGTGTCTAGACCTGTGCCTTTTCAACGACACAAAGATAAAAGACAATAGGTCCTACATGAAGTATCGACCTAAACACAGCATGTATTGTTATCAATTCGCAGTAGCCGACCATCTGAAGTAGACATTACCCATCAGCTGTGTCCTCCCAGCTCTGAACAGCTTAGTTTACACTTACATTGTTACAAGGCTATGGTCAGGACTGATCAGTCAGTTCTTCAATTCTGTGAGCTCAATTATGGTCTTTTATTCTGAAACACAAAAGACAAACCATCAATACATTTGGACTATGAAATATTTGCTATTTCTATTGTCACCTGCAGTTCAAAGATATCCCTACCTCAGCTTCAAATAGTGCGTGAGCGAATAGAATTTAACGTCGCTTTCAACAATATTTCAGCTATATCGCGACGAACCAACCAAGCACCACCTAGCCAAGTTACGTTCCTGCTACTTCAAAGAAGAAATCTTTGAAGCAGCATGGAACCAGACACCCTCCATCCACCCTATAAAACACTGAGGACAGCACACAAGACACAGACAGCACGATTACATGGTTTAATATAAAGTGACATTACAGTGCTACACATCACATTTATCAAGTGATCGTCAGATTCCAGTCCAGTTGGGCCGTGTGAGGTGTCCTGTCGAAGCACTCGTGGAGGACCATCCGACTGGATGGGTGGGTGGTGGAAGTAAGGAATTGTTGGAAAAGGGCATTGAAATGGACGTTTGGGCGTCGCGGTGGACCCATGTTGGTCCGAATGGGTCGTGTGAGGTATCAGTTTGAAGCACTCGTGGGGGACCATCCGATTGGATAAGTATGGAGTGGAAGTAGGGCTATGGTGCGCATGCGCAAACAGGGAATTGCGAGAAAATGGCATCGAAATGGACGTTTTGGGGTCTTGGTGGGCCAATGGTGGGCGTACTGGGTCGTGTGAGGTGTCATAGTGAAGCACTCACAGGGGAGCATCCGACAGCGTGGGTGTGGAATGGAAATCACGTAATGACGCGCATGTGCAGACCGGGAATTGTGGGGAAAATGCATTGGAAAGGGCGTTCGGGGGCCTGAGTGGGCCAATATTGATCCGAATGGGTCGTTTGTAGCCTATCAGTTTGAAGCACTCGTTGGGGGAGCGCCCAACTGGGCTGGTGTGAAGTGAAAGTAAGGCTATTGCGCGCATGCGCAAACAGGGAATTGCGAGAAAATGGCATCGGAATGGACGCTTTGGGGTCGAGGTGGACCACTGTTGGTCGGACTGAGTCTAGTAGGGTATCAAGTCATGGGTGGGTGCATGTTTTCTCCGAAACAAATGATCCGGAAACAGGGACTTTAACCATAACATATGCAAAACCTCTATCAGCCAGGTCTAGATGGGCTAATATCGGTTCTCAGCGCATCGTGGCCTGCTGAGAGATGCAGAGTTAGTGGTAGAGAAAGCAGAAACCCAGTACATTTGCCCTATGTCCTTCGTGGAGTGTTTACCGTAATACCGCAACGCCCTACATATACGCCTTAACGCCTTATATTAACGCCTTAACGCTCTATCTTAACGCCTTACGCTAACGCCTTAACGCCCTAGCATGGCAGTTTTTACATTTTGTGAGATATTGTACAATGCTATTATATAATAGTAACGCATCAGAAGCGGTATGTATCAACCCATCCCACCACGGAATGGTGGTTCTCGATCATGTCATCGCTCTACGTCGGGCCATGTTCGGTTTGTCTATTTGCGTTTGCGTGGGTATGTGCGGTTGGGTGTGTGTGTGGTGGTGGTGGTGTGTGTATGCGTGTCTGGTGTGTGTGTGGTGGTAGTGGTGTGTCGTGGCTCTTGAAGTTCGGGGCTCAGAAGTGACGTCATCGCCGACAGGCACACGCGCCTGTGGCGCAGGGGCACCCGGGCGTACCCTTGGCTCTACAGGATGCACCAAAGGCGCGTGCGCATGCGCGCGATGACGTCACATCTGAGCTTCGAGCTCCAAACTCCGACTTCAAGAGTTCCAAGCTCCAAGAACTCCAAGCTGTTAACCAACCCATCCTACAGTTCCGAGCTGTGTAGTTTCTCAAAGGTCGGCTTCTGATTGGACAAGAGCAGCCGAGAATACACCTAACGGGCAAGAACGAATATGACAAGTACAACATAAAATGGGTGTACCACACACGCGTCAAGGTATTACGATAGGGCGTTAAGGTGTTACTATAGCGCGTTAAAGCCTTAAGCTAAGGAGTTGAGATAAGCCGTTAAGATGGGGCGTTAAGGTGATGAGACGGGCGTTAAGGCGTAATGAGTGCGTTGACGGACATCACTGCATTTCGATGAATTAGTTTCAATTTCATGGAATATCTATAAAAATCAGAGCTTCTGAGCTATTTCCCCAGGGCATTGAAGCGTTAAGTTGGGCGTTGACGGGCGTTACTGTCCATAGAAGCAAGAGCATCTCAAAAACGTGCACAGTCGGCGTTCAACCGTCAACATGGCTTATACTTGCTTTGAGTTCGAACGCATGTTCACCAGACGTTACGATAAGATGCGACACCAGAAGAATATATATGGGAGTGAAGTCACCGAGGCACAAGAAACGGATGCAGATGCTGCGAATATGCCAGCTGATTCTGAGAGTACGCCGACTGGTACCGAAACTATGATGGCCGAGAAGGGACATCGCTGTATTGTGTTATGAATCTGGACCGACACACGAAGGCAGGATGCGAAGTCGCGAAGGCAGAATGCGAAGTGGCGAAGCCAGGATGCGAAGAACGAAGGCAGGATGCGAAGCGCGAAGTCAGGATGCGAAGTGCGAAGCCACGATGCGAAGCGCGAAGTCAGGGTGCGAAGCGCGAAGTCAGGATGCGAAGTCGCGAAGGCAGGATGCGAAGTCGCGAGGCCAGGATGCGCAGCGCGAAGTCAGGATGCGAAATCAAAACATGCAGCGCGAAGTCAGGATGCGAAGCGCGAAGTCAGGATGCGAAATCAAAACAATGCGGAGCGCGAAGTCAGGATGCGAAACCAAAACAATGCGGAGAGCGAGGTCAGGATGCGAAATCAAAACAATGCGAAGCGCGCGAAGTCAGGATGCGAAATCAAAACAATGCAGAGCGCGAGGTCAGGATGCGAAATCAAAACAATGCGGAGCGCGAAGTGAGGATGCGAAATCAAAACAATGCCAAGCGCGAAGTCAGGATGCGAAATCAAAACATTGGGTATTGGCCATGATTCTATCAAAACGAGGTCGGTTTGTAACCCTGATTCCTAATATGCATTGCAGAGGCAATTGACGATTATTGCTGGTTGTTATTATCACAGCAACGGAGGAAGTAAAATTATTCTAATTTGTACCTTTTGCTTTGCATTACTGATGTTTTATAGAAATTCACAAATGGTAATTTGTATATCTTCAGATCTGGCGTTTCGGGAATGATTAAAACCGACCCGAATAATTAATACTGGCTCAAAGCTTTCGTAAGACTCTAATTAGCCTGGTGACTGTTCAGGTTGACATTTTTATTCCAATCTTACAAAATTTCCAGTTAGCCTGGTGTGTGAATGTTGCCAGACCATCTAAAAACAATTGAGAATTATTGCTTACCAGATAAATTGCTAAGCAGATCAAAGTGGCAGTATTAATAACACTCTCGCAAGACTTAGTCTCGTACATTTCAGGTTGAACAGATCATCCCAAGGCTGGTTAAAATTACTGTTTAGCATGATGTTAAAAATGATGTTAAAAATAAAATCCCAAAACATTGCCTCGTTTTTGTGGATTTTTGTTATTCTATCAAGGGATGATTTCCTGTCTTCACTACATGTGTGGGAACTCACAATCAGCAATAATATATCTTGAAAACGGGAACCCAGTTACTCTTATTCAAACATAAATGGGCCAATTCCCATGGCATCCGGCTATCACCCACGTGGTATTTTTGGTGTGACAGTTTGGCGGCGGAAAATGACACTTGGACTAAATAACATGATATAGCCTACGGACACCCTCCACGTAAATTTTTGTCAAGCTCTTATTATTAAATTTGTTAATTAGGGTATGTTGGGATTCCATAATAAGGCTGAGCGATCCATGTCGATGATCATGATTTTGCAGAGCCGATAGGCCTACACCTCGAGGGATGACGGTAAATTTTGTGTGGCCCTGAAAAGGACCGTTGCGGGATTGAGACCGTTTCCGAGAACCGTTATGATACCATGCGGTATTATCACTCAGTGATAGACGGTTTTGAATTTCGAATAATATTTGAACAAATATATATCAATTTGTGTATTTTCAATTCTGGTTTATAACTGTGGAAGTTTTAAATGCACACCCAAAGCCTGTTTTATCGAACTATTTGATTTGGCTGTTTCTGTGGTGGACACTGACGGGGAATTCTGGAAATGAATTAGAACACGGCCGATTTGTACCATATAGAATAGACAAGAATATCTCTTTATTTATGCTTATATTCCAAAGGGTTGACGTAAACAGAGAAACAATAAATTGGCAATGTTTGACGGCCTCGGCCTCGACAATCTCCACTTCGGACTCCAAACTATATGCATCATCGGATGAATGATGTAACTAGTTTATTGAACAGAAAAATCATTAAATTTTAGTGTACATTTATTGAGATGTCTACTTCTAGGTCGCTTGACTTCGGTCTCGGAGCGTCGATTCCAAAGATGAGGAGGAAAAAAAGAATAAAAATAAAAAATACGGGGCGGCCGAATATTTCGGGGCGGGCGGTGATGCTAAACAGGAAACTTTTTTAACCAGCCTAATGTTCGCGAATTACGATATTGCCCTGTACGTAGACGTTTGGCATGGAGTGACGAGCATACGAGTTTTAGACAATAGCCCCAAACTAACAGCTAATTATCTTACTGCTTGTTAATAGTCTATCTGTTTCCGTGTGTATATATTTATTAGCACATAATAAGGATGTATGGAAATATTGATCCTTGATTTCACATTTTATATCATCAATCCTAAATTTGTACAAACCACCATCTTAGAATTGGCCCGGATCGTTTCGGACACAGGGCTAAGTAGCACTGTTGTGTCAGAGATATATTTTTTTTAAATTTTAATTTAAATTGCTTTTTTAATTTTAAAATTTTAATTTTTTTCAATTTTAAAATTTCTATTTCTTTTTTTTTAGAATCACTAAATTATCATATAGCTTACTATAATACTCATACGTGGCCATATTTTAAAGCGAGAGCCCGTGTTTGTCAAGCATGGAAAATTACACTATATACACTATATATAAAGACCAATTTATCTGGTAAGCAATAATTCTCAATTATTCCTAGATGGTATGGCCCATTCACACACCAGGCTAACTGGAAATTTTGCAAGATTGGAATAAAAATGTCAACCTGAACAGTCACCAGGCTAACTTAGAGTCTTACGAAAGCTTTGAGCCCTTCAGTATTAATTATCAATTATTCGGGTCGGTTTTAATCATTCCCGAAACGCCAGATCTGAAAATATTCAAAATACCATTTGTGAATTTCTATAAAACATCAGTAATGCAAAGCAAAGGTACACATCAGAATAATTTTACTTCCTCCGTTGCTGTGATAACAACAACCAGCAATAATCTTCAATTGCCACAACAATGCATATTAGGAATCAGGGCTACAAACCGGCCTCGTTTTGATAGGATCATGCGCAATGCTGATGTTTTGATTTCGCATCCTGACTTCGCGCTTCGCATTGTTTTGATTTCGCATCCTGACCTCGCGCTCCGCATTGTTTTGATTTCGCATCCTGACTTCGCGCTCCGCATTGTTTTGATTTCGCATCCTGACTTCGCGCTCCGCATTGTTTTGATTTCGCATCCTGACTTCGCGCTTCGCATCCTGACTTCGCATCCTGACTTCGCCCTCCGCTTCCAGTATTTGCATTGTATTGTTTTGATTTCGCATCCTGACTTCGCCACTTCGCATCCTGTCTTCGCGCTTCGCATTGTTTTGATTTCGCATCCTGACTTCGCGCTGCATGTTTTGATTTTGCATCCTGACTTCGCGCTTCGCATCCTGGCCTCGCGACTTCGCATCCTGCCTTCTTGACTTCGCGCTTCGCATCCTGACTTCGCATCCTGACTTCGCGCTTCGCATCGTGGCTTCGTACTTCGCATCCTGCCTTCGCATCCTGACTTCGCGCTTCGCATCCTGCCTTCGTGTGTCGGTCCAGATTCATAACACAATACAGCGATATCCCTTCTCGGCCATCATACGAAACAGAGACGCAGAGAGTCTATCTACTGATATAAAGAGCTTGATCTCAAGATAGTCAGGTTACATTCCAGGAAAACCTGAGTGAGGAAGAACCTACTCTTTGGGATCGTACTGTGACAGCAGCTATTAATACTCACGCTGCAGTGATCGAGGACGCCGGACAGATTCCCCATAGGCTGAAGCTTTTGTTCATCGGGAGATGGGCCTGTAATTTCGAGCTAACCTGTCCAAAACAAGGGAGCGTTGCTTAAGTTGTTCACTTTTTCAACGACCAATAAAAATTAGACTGTCAAAGCTGCCGTCATCATCCATTTCAAATATTCAAATCAGCAACTATTCCGATCTAGTTGACGCATGTCTAGGGGTGAAAGGTGTAATATATGGCACTGGACCGTTCTGATATTGTTCAATCATACGCCTTTTTTGTCAGAAGCTAAAACAATATTGCATTTAAAATCATCTACTCGGTGATTATTTTATTAACCTTTCTGTCACTTTCAATAGCATGAGCTGTCGCCCTTCGAAGTTGCCAACTGTGAATGTACCCGTAAATGAGATCGTCCTGGCGTCGTTTTTATGATTTGAACCTGAGGGTAGTGTGTTTAGAAACTACGGTACCGCTTCTTGTTTATCAACGTTACAGACAAAACATTGAATTGTTTGACTTTTACACTATACAGTTCACATTTTTAATGTTTTTTATTTAGTAATGCATATTAATGCCCGAAATGCTGAAATAGACATAGAGTTGCAGCAAGTCAATCTATAACACGACAGCTAAAATATGTTTGGTTTTATTTTTTTTTCCTGATCGTTATAAATATGATTTCCACCTGCCATTCTTTCCAATAAGATATTTCTTCTTTATTCTAAGATGTTCGAAAAAGTGAAATATTGGACCGCTCGGACAACTAGCTTCTATGCATTGAGATTAAAACAGATACTCACAAATAGGAATTCTAATTAATGACGTTTTTGTGATACCCTTATTCATTAGCGAGTGATTTAATCTCATTCTAAATTAGATCATTTACGCCTCTTATTATTTATAAACAACGGGACTTACAGGGAAAACTTATAATAACCCATAAATGACCAGTTCTCCAAAATATAAACAATGATATGCCTTGTTTATGAAAGAAGAATTTTTTAATCATACAATCACGTCTTTTGTTGGGAATGACCTGCATAAAATGGCTAACCTATATGATATGGTTCGCGTGGGAGCAAGAATATTTTATTGGCTCAGATTCTAATCATGTGGACTATATATATAATTTAGAATTACAGTAACTCGATATTGTATACTGCCAATATGTGTCAATTCTACTTCTTTGAAGGTCTCATTGGAATCGCCCAAACTGATAACCGCCCTGCCGTAGTCTAGTGGTTAGAGAGTCCGCCTCGCGAGCGGGAGATCCTGGGACTGAGCCTGGGTTGAGTCATACAACAGACTTAAAAAGTGGAATTTGTTGCTTGGCGCTCATCATTAAATGGAGAGATCAAGAATTATGTGACAGGATGGTGTGTCATATCTGCCTATAGGTACCGTCGTAAAATCTTCTTTCAATCTATATTTATGAAAAGGACAGGATATATAAGATATTAAGTAAGAATTTGAGTTAATTTAATTTAAGTTGTTAATTAGAGAAATTGCCCGGTGTCTGAATTCTCCGGTATAAGCAAATGTTTTCCTTTAAATATTTTCTACTTTTCGACCGGGAAGTTTGCATTGGAAGTTGTACAGGCTCCGCCATTTTAAGCCGAATAATGTTGCTGCCTAGTCAAAGACCTTGAACCGAATTTTCGCCTTTTTCATGTTATTCCTTGGACAATGCCCCGATGACGGCGACAGACGCTCTAGCACGTGGTCACCGTGGTCAAAAATCAACTATTTTGCACGAACGCACTACTTTACGGCCCTGTTATTCGAGAATGATGAGACTCAGTTCCTTGAAACTTTCCCGAGCATACAATATAATATTGTACTTCATGTCAATTAACAATTTCTTGTAGTGAAAGTATTTTATTTTTGTACTACTGTATTGCACCTGACCTGGGGCCATATACCCGTTTAAAGATACAATGTGCCTTATTGATTTTCCTGTCCGCTGAACACGGAATAGCCCTCCAGACATGGGTCTGTATAATAAATAAATCGATCAAATCAATGAACCGCGACCATTATTTGCACAGAACACAAGCACTGTATTTATGTTTGTAGACTAAATTCCGATTTTATCAGTTATCGAGAGTGAATTGTTCTAAATTAATTACATTTATAATATATCCATGGACTCTTCCCGTGGAATGCGTGCATCACAGTGGATCAAATGTGTAGGCCTACAATCACAGTTCCCAAAAAGATTCGTGGCAGTCTTGTCCGAATATTAATTTGTTTTCTTAATATTGCCCTCAACAAATATATAATACCTGGTGAATTGATAAGGCGGGATTTTGGGTATAGTTCATGTAAGAGGAGATACCGCTTTTCAACGTGACTTCACATGTTAGTTAAAACATTGTATCTTCCAATTCACATGTTAGCATATGGAACAATGGCCAACCACTTCTCCATTTGCTACTATTGGAAATCCCGTAAATTCACGTCACTCCGTGGTGCGGTTTAAATCGAAAAAATAAAATGCCCTGAAAATAATTGTGTTTTAAGGAGAATATATAAGAAACATAATGTGAAAGTTTTTAACTCGATTGCGTTATGATTATAATTACGACATGGAATTGAAATCCGCAGCATGTGCTATTTCGCGAAAAAAAGGTCCAAATCGAGTGATTAGACACAAAAAAAAAGGTTTTCAATTTCATGTCATATCGATATTATAACGCAATCGAGCTAGAAATTCCAAATAATATATTCATTTTTAGAGCATTTTATTTTTTTTATTTAAACCGTACCACATATAGGTCAAAATCTCGTCTCATCGTACCATCTCTTTTTTATTGTATATTTGACATTATGAAACGGCGTTTCACTTTTTCCTGTCAGAATTGATGAGTTTCAGCTGATAGTTTCCATCAATTTATTTCTAGTGACGGAGTGATGTCGCTTTAAACAATTTGCGAATCAGCGTAATCTTTTTAAGTGTGTGGGGGAATAGTTCTAAAGAAGATGGAATTCGTTAATAAGATATTTCATCAATCTAATTTCGATCTGACATGTGAAACCATATATTGGGTAATCCAATAAATAAAATTTAAATTTAAAAACAAAATAGAGCTCACCCGTTAAAATGACAGCTTCATCCTTGAATGAACGGCTCATCTGAGTATGAAAGAATGTGTTTATATCCTTGTCAACTAGATGTCTAATGAAAACTTCAACGAACACAGCAATGTGACAAGGTCGCATGACTTGTCAAGGTGACTGAAATGATTAAGATGTTTGCCAAGTCAACCGTGTCTTGTTAGCCAAACTGATTCATGCTGTATATGAAAGCAGTATATAAAGTGGAAATCCCTTAGTATTGTCGAGGTGAATAAATCAAAGTGGATGGGATGCGTTTGGGTTTTGTAATGATGTCACGGATAATGTCACGTTCGGTGAGGACATCACGTCCGGGGCAAAGGTCACATCCGGTGCTAGGTCACTCCCGGTCACGTGATTGGTGGATGGATTTTCCATGGCAAAAATGCAGACCTCACACCCAGTAGAGTGCCAACGTGGGCTCAGGTCCCGACTTGAAGCAGGTCCCGACTTGAAGCGCTCGTCGAAGGCACTTCGAGTCACGTGACTGTGGATGTGCAAAACCAGAAATTTCCCGAAAATAAAATGCGAGAAACGGACATTACATCCTGTCACGTGTATAGGGGTCCACAGTGGTCAGAGATCTTGTTTAGAAATCACGTGACTTGTGACCCCCCAAAAAGCAAAAACCAAAACGGAAAAACACAGTCAGATGGGTCTAGATGGGCTCTACATGGTCCAATGGGTCGTGGGGTGTCTCTTCTTGAAGCCCTCAGCATGTACTGAAGAATAGGCGAGGGTTTGGATTGGAAATGACCTCACGGTGCACAGACACAGTTGATTATTACAGAAATCGGGCAGTTTAGGTGTACACAGTGCATGTTTGAGCGAGACTGGGGCCATCGTTACTCTGAATGGGTAGCACTGGATGTCTTACTCAAGTGCTTGTAAAGTAGACTACACTTGGGGTGTTTGGGACTGGAAATGACACCACGGGGTACATGGGCAGTCGAGGCATAATAGAGAAAGATGGCATTTTGGGGGTGTCTCGGGGCCTGTATGTTCTTTGCTTTACATGGGCTGTGCAGGACATCCTCCATCTTCATTCACCCAGCCAATTTCTACGCTCACGCTCTAAACTTGCCTTGGTCGGGCGTGCTGCCATTATTGTTCAAATACAGCCTGTAGCCTCATGCATAATCCATTATCGTTCCAAACCTGCTCAGCGATTGGCTGGCATTGTCATTACGTCAGCCTACAGAGGAGGCGTGTGCTGTGTTTGATTGGTTCGTAAGATGAAATCGACATTTCTGATTTTGAACAATAATGGCAGCCCGTCCGAGCAAGGCAAGTTCGAAGGGGGAACGTAGAAATTGGTTTGGTGTAACGAAGATGGGTATCTTCTTGAAGCACTCGACTCATATTTAAGCTCTCATGGTGTAGGATACGACTTGAGTGATGCCACTGTGACGTGATGTCTTCAGTAGTAGTGAAAGTGTAGTCGTTCGGATGCGCACTCGAAACATGAATGTGCGCACCCCTACATACCAGCACATAGGGAGAACTAGTAGACCTTGAAGATACCAATGTAGACTCCGGGGGGTGTCCAGAGAAGATACGAGGTTCACATCCAGCTCAAATGGACCTTCACATCCAGCTGTCATGTCACGTGATAGACAAAAATAGACATAGGTGGTCAACTCAACATTTGTAATTAGACACTTTGGTATATGATATGCTACACTGTAGAATTCTCGCTCCAAAAACTAGAGTTAGAATGGTTGCATGTTTGTATGTATACGTACATATGTCCGCAACAGATATTTGTGCGGATGTACAGATAGATGTGGCTCTGTTGTATTATAGTGTATATTAGAAGTAGTCTTATAGCTTCCCAGAGACGTGCAATAAAGAGTTGATTGTAATAAAACCAGCACTTCTGTGACATGCCGATGGTCTGAACATTACATCCCTTTCTTCCTTCGGATAGAAGTTATAACAAGAACGAATTTATCAAAAGCTGTTAGGAAGTTGCACCAATAATTCGTCAACATCCTCGTCGCCAAATTGTGATGTCTAGTGATAGACAACAACAAACACAGGTGGTCAAGTTAACGTTTATAATTAAGACATTTTGATATGTGATGCTACATGTTAGAAAGCTTGCTCCAAAAGCTAGAGTTAGAATGTTTGCATATAAAACCGGCACTTGCGCGACATGTTAAACAGACAAAAAATCGAATCAGGCCATCTACGGGTGGAAGTAGAACATTTCGTTTCTGTATTTTGAATAGTTTTAGACTGAACAAGAATGGAAACACAGACTGATGGACAGGTCGATGCAAACCAAGATACTACACAGCATCGACAGGAGGTATAAAATCATATTGGTCCGTCGACTATATTCGGTTGAGCATAAAAAGAAACAAAAGACTTCATTCTCCACAGTTTTATTAGTTTCAGAAACATGATGTATACATGTACATCATGTTTGCAGATGATGAAATATTCATTTTTATTTTGTTTAATTATTACCATTTTATTTATAATTTTATTATAAAATATGAAATATATGATAAATATATAGAATCTGATAAATAATTTTATTTAAATTATTTTATTTATTGAAATTATATATGTTATAAAAATAACTAAAATCTTTTAGCTGCTATAGCAGCAAAAAGATGCATTGACCCCTCAGCCTTACACAGGTAGTGGAAAAGCGAACAGTTCGGTAAAATAAACAATCTATAATATATTCGCAGAATATATGTTCACAGTGCACAGATATATTCAGACATGTCACTAGACAGGACTTCACCCTTATGGCATTTTAAACTCATTCACCGGTTTCATGAAATTAATTTCCCCCCCAAAGAATTAAATCGTCGGATTTTGTCACTTTCTCGAATTTTTATATTCCAGTTATCTAGACCATTGCCAATTCATAAAAGTTCATAGGCGACTAATTGGGCAACTACTGAACCTATATTATCTAGAAACGCCCGCATACAAAATTATATTTTCGTCAAAAATACACAATATTCAAGTTTTTGACTATTTTAACGAAGATCTTGATTAAAACCGTACGAGAAGCTAGTGTGCATGTGTGAATCCTCTTTACGGAAATTTTAACCCTATCTAGCCTGGGCTTTTTGGGACCTGTCCAGGCCTGGGGGGGGGGGGGCCGAAATGGCCCCCCCTAATTATTTTTCTTACCCCTTGAGCTAGGGGGCTGAAACTTATTACACTATACCCTTGGGTCAAGCTCTACCCGAAAATGTAAAAAAATCCAAGATGGCCGCTTTGATGACGTCACAGTGACGCCATTTTAAAAAACGGCATTTTTTGGTCGATTTTTCGGTCAGATTTTCCGAATTTTTTATTTTTGCAATTTCTCCACAAAAACTGCATGAAAAATTAGCAAATATTAATGTGATATGAAATAAAATAGTTTTTGCCAACTTTTCATTGCGGAAAAGCAGAAATTTTGAAGAAATATGACAAAAAATCACTTTTCTGGTACACCACGTGGCCGTCATCTTGAATTTACCCATGATCCTCTGCTCGGGGAGTTATGAAAATAGGCTCAAAATGACCCCAATAAGACAAATGATAAAGTCACGGAGTGTCAGCTCTCCTTTTTTCGCCGTTCCGGAGATAGTGCAGAAAGTTTGGTAGGGGGGCCATAATGGCCCCCCCCCAGGCCAGGTAGGGTTAAGTACAACAAGCTGAGTAGCTAGCAGGTCCTCCGCCAAGTAGCCTGTCTGAGAGCATACAGCATATACGCTTCCAATATCTCCTTAAATATAACTTGGAAAGTGGATATGTGTATGTGGAAAGAGACGTTTATCTGGAATTGTTGGGACAATTTGAAGAGGTTTGGGAAGCAGTGATGAGTAGTGTAACAGTGGAATGTAAGTCTAGTTGTATATGGATTTGTGGATGGTGAGGTTTATAAATCAATGGGTGGAATGGATCAAGATATCGCGTTCACAACACAGATAGGTACAATATGAGTGAGTGAAATCCAAGATGGTCAATGGCAGCCATCTTGGATTACATACTACCTCAATGAAAATCAATACCAATGACCATCTAACTGATGTGAAGCACCTTCTTAAGTTTGAAGTCAACCGGACGAATTGTTCTCATGATACCGCATTCACAAGATGCGGGACGGAGGGAATCCAAGATGGTCAATGGCAGCCATCTTGAATAACATACTACATTGTACCTCAGTGAAAATCAATACCAATGGCTATCTAACTGATGTGAAGCACCGTCTCGAGTTTGAAGTCGATTGGTTGAACTATTCTCGAGATATCGCGTTCACAAGATGTGGGATGGACAGAATCCAATATGGTCAATGGCAGCCATCTTGGATTATGTATCTCAGTGAAAATCAGTACCAATGGCCATCTAACTGACGTGAAAACCCGTCCCAAGTTTGAAATCGATTAGTTGATTTGTTCTCGAGATATCGCGTTCACAAGATGCGAGACAGAGTGAATCCAATATGGTCCATGGCAGCCATCTTGGATTACGTACCTCAGTGAAAATCAATACCAATGGCCGTCGAACTGATGCAAAGCCCCATTCTCAAGTTTGAAGTCGATTGGTCGAATTGTTCTCAAGATATCGCGTTCACAAGATGTGGGACGGACGGACGGACGGACGGAAGGACGGACGGACGGACGGCTAGCATTTCCAAGTCCTCCCAACACTTCGTGGCGGAGGACAAATATTCACAGTACATAGCTTGAATATTTAAACATTCATCTAAAGATGCTAACGTGAATGAGTATGGCTTTTCCACTACCTGTTAAAAACATTACGTTTGAATATGTCAAGATAACACTTTTTTTCCACGTAAGTGGGAGGGGGACTTGCAAACGCTACCCGTCCGTCCGTCCGTCCTTCCGTCCGTCCGTCCCAACCATGTTGTGAACACGATATCTCGAGAATAATTCACCTCATCAACTTCAAACTTGGGGGGTGACTTGACATCAGTGAGAAGATGGCTGGAATTGTTTTTCACCAAACTACGTTAACCAAGATGGCCGTCGCCAGCCATCTTAGATTCCATTCATCTCCAAAATGGTATGAACACGATATCTCGAGAAAAATTCAACCGATCGACTTCAAATCTGGGGAGTGACTTCACATCAATAAAAAGATGACTGGAATTGTTATTCACCAAACTGCGTTAACCAAGATGGCCGCCGTCGACTATATTGTTAACGAGATATCTCAAGAACAATTCAT
>JAVTVY010046201.1:0-20379 GCA_036873755.1 Hanleya hanleyi | reverse complement strand
GGTACCCCCATGGAGTTTTAGGGCAGTTTCAGTTTCTGCGTGGTGAATGTCTGTCATATCGGCTGGTTCAGAAATGAGTCGCTCATCATATGTTCAAATTGCCGATAAATTTGACAGAACAAATCAGTCTTTCCAACAAGGTAGGTCATTTGTTGCAACGAAATAATGGGATTGGGTTTTCTTGAGGTGTGCCATCCAAATTTACTACATAATAAGAAATATTAATGGTGGCGTATAACCTAAAGTCAAATTTCAACATTTTCTTGTTGTTGTTGAAAACGGTTGTTGGTGCATTCTTGGGCACTTGCAATCTCATAAATAACTGTCTTCAGTTGTAAACAAAGGATTCCAGACGCCTGAATGGGGCCGGAAGTGGTAATCTTGTTCATTAATTAGCTGTTGGGGCTCGCCGCGCATTGTTCGAATGGCACGACATTCCCATTACATGTATTCAGTCAGACTCAGTACTGAGGTACCAGTGAAAGTTTCTATGGACTTTGAAGTTTTGTCTTTCACTTAGAATAGAACCCTGGGAAATATTAAAACAGGTCCACAACATTTTCCACATCATTGGAATAGCTTGTAATAATGTTTGTTATAATTATGTAACCATGGTCTTGTAAATTTACTTGCAGTGATTTCAAAACTCTCATCGAAGCCTTAGGAGTATTGATCAAGAAAGAGAAGAAACTTCTGAATACTTTCACCAGCATAAAATGATGATTCAACACCACAGACCTAAAAGCTGATTTATCACAATGCATGTAACTTCTCAGTTCTCCAAGCCAAACAATATGGTGGTCTAGAGAGTCGATACATGCAGTTCTCTGCTGGCCGGTTGAAATGCAGTTATCTTTGAAGTTCCTTTGATTACCTCTCTGTATGGAGGAGGGTTGAAGTAGGGTTCAGAAGAATGGAGTATAATGGACATCAGGAAAGCAGACTTGAGTCAAACTATGTTTTTTTATGCATCACTTTTATGACATTGGAAATATATCAAACTGTATTCATGTTCCACCCCGATGCATTATTAGCAAATGTGAAGAACAGAATAGAGTAGCCATGTATCCATGCAAGCAACTGCTTATCGGTAGCAATATGATCTTGAAATGGTGCCCTGTGACTGTCGAGGATGAAACTGGTATGGGGGCGGGGACGTTCGCTCATGCCATTGGGTTTGTGCCACTGGGTATCTTAGAAATGGTCAGATATTTGTAGAGAGTGACACAGTCAACTCATGCTAATGTTTGTGGAACAAAATACCTTGTACAAACTATGGATGTACGATTCTTGAAACACCTGTACAAACTACGATGTGCCATCACTGAAACACCAGTATAAACTACAGATGTATCATTAAGGCCTTTGGTAGTTGACTGTTCGTTTCTCATAACTGTCTCGCATTTATATTTTGGGGTCGAATAATTAAAATACATGAGAGATTTAAGATTATCAATTGCAGAACAGATTATTTTCTTTATTGTTAGATGCTTTGGGTTGTAAATCCATAATTACTAATGAATAATTATCGCATGTAGCATGTGTATTTTAAAATTCCATGTCATGAGAATCAAACAATCAACTGAGACTGGCGTTACCGAAACACCTGTACGAACTAAGATGTTCTTAGGACTGTGACCAGAAGCCATCAGATCTAATACCCAACACACACTGCTGAAATGCGGTATGTAATTTATTGTCCAGGCAACAACACAGACTATGGCGCTGATTTAAATGTATTTGCATTTTAAACCATGCAGTTTTCTGAACATATCAGATCACAAAATGGTCGCAATAAATTTAAGCCTATATGAAGCCCATTTTTAAGGATCACACTAAACAAATGTATTTCATATATACAAAGAATCAATTCAGTGCTATAAATAATGTATGTATAAACATGTAAAGATTGTCAGTTGTGGTGTTTTGACATTTTACATCAAAATTGACTGCACATTTTTACTGATACTCAAAAAACACTTCGAGAACCAAAATGATGTAATGTATTATAATGAGAACATATTCTTGAACTTTGTGGTAAATTTACATTCTGGTTCTCGGTTGAGATTTTTGAGATATCGGTAAAACTGTGTTGTGAATTTTGCTGTAATATGTCAACAAAAAATAGATTGGTAATTTTTTTCAATATATGAAATTCAACATTTGTTTTGTATGATCACTAATCAAAATTTAAGTTTCTTCGATGTAATTTATTTTCATTTGATCTCACGCTATTTCTTTTTTTCTCACTAATCTCAGGGTTCCTCCTGGTCTTGGATTTCCTTGAATTCTGAGAAAATAATTTCCAGGACCGGGAATCCTTGAATTCTCACAATATTTGTACAGAGTCCTGGAAAAGTCCTTGAATTTTATTATCCTATCTCCCCTTCAAAACTCAAAATTAATTACTGGATTTTTTTTCTGACAAACTGGTTTTATTCTTTCATCTGGTCAGATCTGTATGAAACGTGATAGTTGAAATACATATTCATTTCATTCTAATGTACATTGTTGAATTTGCTGAATGAAATATGGTAAAAGGTGTTAAAAAATGTCCTGGAAAAAGGTTGTATGAATCTGGAAATGTCCTGGAATTTTGTCTTTCACAAAGGGTAGGAACCCTGTATTCCACCACTACATATTTTACTCCTTGAAATAACCTATCTAACAATGTAATATATATTTTGTCACTGCCAATGTAGACCTTGTGATTGAATGGTTTCTAACAAAGCACACAGTCAGAAAAATGGTGTTAATTAACACTAAAAATTGGTGTTGACTTCAACACCAAAAAACAGTGTTGAGTTAGAGCCTACACCATATTGCCCCAACACCATTTATTGGTGTTAGTTAACACCATTATTTGGTGTTAGTTAACACCGTTATTCGGTGTTGAGTCAGCATCCGCACTCGTCGGTCAACACTAAAAAATGGTGTTGAGCCGGTTTCAACACCATTTATTGGTGTTAGTTAACACTGTTAATTGGTGTTGAGGCAGCATCAGCACTTGTCAGTCAACACTAAAAAAGGGTGTTGAGCCAGCTTCAACACCATTTATTGGTGTTATTTAACACTGTTAATTGGTGTTGAACCAGCATCTGCACTTGTCAGTCAACACTGCAAAACGGTGTTGAGCCCGCTTCAACACCATTTATCAGTGTTAGTTAACGCTGTTATTTGGTGTTGTCCGCATCAAAACTGATCTATCAGCAAATGAAAAGGGTGTATCAATTAAGGTGAATGAAAAACTAAAACAAGATTGATAGACAAAGAACATATATTATAAAACGCAATCTGTAATATTTCATTGTATGACATTATGATACTCATGTATAACTAGAGGCCACGGCCACATTTGATCTCATCGGCCTAGTATGAACTTGCCGTCCCTTTCACATGACCAATATAAATCTCCAGTATGGACAGATAAAGGGCATTCAATGCAGTGTGAAAGTTTAGCTACTGTGCAAAGTTTCACTGTTGAGCAAGCTTACTTTCCCTTGTACAGAAAAGAACAAACCGAACACTAGTACCACAGTTTTTCCATAGAACCATGGTTTTACCATGCTACATGTAGTATGGCTCTACCATGGTACCGTGCTATGACCACAGTACATGTACCATGGCTTTACAGGTTCAATGGCTTTACATGGTACATGTACTGTGATAAACTGCACACACCATGGTAAAACGATGATAAAATTGACCAAAAACATAGTGGTTCTTACCATGGTATTAAGTCTGGCATTGTACTGGAATAAATCTGCATTCACATCAGATGAATTGAAGAGACTGAATGCTCAAGAAACTAAAGCAGTTGAAGTGATTTATAAAGGTTTAATAAGACCTCATGCAAACATAGCATATAGCTGTCAATTTGGTTCCGTATACTAGTATGTTAACTAGGTGTAGATAGAGAAAGAAGTAGGGTTTAACGTCGTTTTCAACCTTGTTTCAGTCATATCATGACGGTGCCTACATCTGCCAGAACGCGAGTGCTCACAGTTCCCATTACCCTGGACATTAATCAGTCCAGCCAGTATAGCGCCCGGTCACCCATCAAAGTAATGACCGAGCTTAACGTTGGTGATCTGACGAGAACCGGTGTGTCCAATGCTATAAGCCGTATCATATCACATATCTACTGTTGAGTTTTTTCTGTTTCCTGATGAAATTCTTCGCCGAGTTGTTCAGTTTCTCCCTCATGTAATAATGGATATCAGATGTCGTCTTGCTGGGATGGAACTGCTGGATTACCTCTGGAAAAGAAAAGGAATCAACATAAGCATTTGTAAACCTAATATGTACGAGGCAGTAAGTGATGAAGGTTGTATTTCAGTTTTGGTCGACAAGAAGGATAAAGTCAAACAAAAACAAAAATCCATGCAGGCCTTTCACAAAAAATAAATGATTAATTTTTTATTCCTTTTGAAATATTCCAAGTTCTTTCAAATACACTACATTTTGAGTAATTTGGCTTCACTTCTTTTCAAAGAAAATATTCCAAAAGGCCCCCAAACAAATATTCTAAATGAAATCATGACATGAGTATGATTTAAGAGAGTAAAACCTATAGTTACTTCCCTTTGTATTGGAAGAGTTGAAAACTAGAGATTTACATTAATTTAACACTATCACGACCATGATACGACAAGGGAGGTGATCTACTCAATATACATTTTGAGTTAATTTTGAGTTACTTCCTCTTGTGTGGGAACCCTTGGCCTCAGCAAATATTGTTTTTCTCTAGTACATAAAACATATTTACCTCATTGGGATCAAATAATTGTATAATATTGTATGATTGTGCTATTGATCTGTAAACAATAAATATATTTGATCTGAAAGATATGGCAAACTTGACATATATTCACATTTTCTGGATCATGGGATATAACACATTAACGCTTCACCAATGAAAATATAATTGCCACATAAAGAAGTGTTTATTGGACAATGCAGCCTTATGTACATACCTGTTTCTGCCAATTTCTTTCTTTGAGAATCGACAAGATGTCCCTTTCAGCCCTCTTCTCGCTAGTTACTTTGCTTTTCTTGTTTGTCTTTCTTGGACTTTCATTCTAAAAATACAAAATGAATTCATTAAAGATAACAGTGAGGAGTTAATAATCTAGCATACGTAATGCATATCTGCATTCTGTGTTTTTTTTAATTATGGAAAATAACTGTCACAATAATTTTTTTAAATGCTGATTTATTGCGACAGAATACTTGATGAAATAGAACAAAATGTATGCTAGAAACAATCTAGCCATATCACACCTTGTTACAATTCAGGAGCCGCAGAGCACATTTGAAAGTGAGGGGGCTGAACTCTATACCGGTCAAGTTAAATGTTGGACTGCTCCCCCCCCTCCCCACCAGCTCCGCGGCCCCTGAAATACAAGGAGAAAATCAAACATACAGACAGTTATCCAGTTCCGCAATTAAAATTCTTCTGAGGTGTGTTGTGGCGAATACACATCCATTGAAGGAAAGTTACATATCCTTAACTTAATTTGAGCTGATTTTTCACTTGCTATGGCATTACCTCATCTTCGGAACTGGAGGATTGTCTTGTGGATACCGTTCGTTTGCCTCTCTGTTCTCTTCCCAGCCTACCAAGGGATTTCCTAATGTCGGATATATTCTCTCCATCCAGAAGTCTGTCCAGTATGGACTTCAGCTCGGGACGCTTGTCTGAAATAGTGAAATATCACATAACTTAATGTTGTTACCCCCTCTTATTCATGCTATGAATCGAATTGTTTACAGGAGCCATGGAGCACATTTGAAAAGGGGAACGGGGACTGAATTCTATACCAGCCATGTTAAATGTCGAACCGGAGCTATCTAAGATAGGACATATAACACTGCGGCCCCAAAAAGTGGAGGGGCCAGCCCCCGCATTACGTTTTCCTGTTGCTCAGCATTAAAGCAAGGTGGCCATTCTACAAATATATGATAAACAACAACAACAACAAATATATAGTAAACAAAAATGAGATATCAAGTGATACATTTAACATAAATAACACTCGGAATTACAGTGCTTCGGATTTAAGAAGCGCGAGAGCGAAAGCGCTCAATTGCGCGTCTGAATCAAAATTTAGAGGCTCTTTTTTTCGCGCTTCTTGAATTTATCGTATGGAATAATCTTTATTTACCTCTAATAACTTTCCATGAAAACGCAAGACGTTTCGATCACGAAAATCCGGAAGTGTGCGAGCTCTTCTGGCAAAGGAGTTAAACTTGGTTCGGATTTAACCGAGGACAGAAACGTCCTCGCTTATTATTGGTTAAATTTCTACAGCTGTGTGTTAATACTGACCAATCACAGCGGCGGATTCAGACTTCAGACTTCTTTATTTAGCTAATCACAGCGCCCAACAGACTGAGCAGAACAATTACAGTTGAGTGCAGTAATGATTAGAATGATTCACCGTATTGAACCCAAAGCAGCACCCCCCTCCCCACAGCAGCCTGGCCTGTAGGATATCGGACGGCCGACGTCCATGCATAATTATTTCCAGCAAATCATGAAAATCAATAAATATACAAAACAAAAAAATCGATCTTTCCTTTTTCTTAAACATTCCCTCCAAGTGTATCTCTCCCCCATCCCCGGCTCAACTAAAGTCACCCCCCACAATGTCAAGCCGAGCCACCACACTTATCCCCCTCTTATTCATGCTATGAATCGAATTGTTTACAGGAGCCATGAAGCACATTTGGAAAGGGGAAGGGGGACTGAATTCTATACCAGCCATGTTAAATGTCGAACCGGAGCTATCTAAGATAGGACTTATAACACTGCGGCCCCAAAAAGTGGAGGGGCCAGTCCCCCCCCCCCCCTCCATTACGTTTTCCTGTTGCTCAGCATTAAAGCAAGGTGGCCATTCTACAGTACAAATATATGATAAACAACAACAAATATATGGTAAACAAAAATGAGATATCAAGTGATACATTGAACATAAATAACACTCGGAATTACATAATTTTATTTATTACAGTACTTACCACGGAATCTCAAAACTTTGGCTGGAACAACTATTGTATTGCGCTGTGGCCATTTCAACTCGCATATGGATTCGAAGTCCCAGGAATCATTGTTGAGCTCATCCCGCGATCTACTGATAATGCGAGAAGTGTCGGCTATTTCCAGAGCATTATCCTCGTTGAAAAATTCGTAGACAGCTAGCTTGCATGCCATGGACAGGTGAGGCTCAACGTCAGCATTAAATGCTCCATTGAGCCTTTAAAGCTCCATCGAGCTACAAGGAAGTAGGAATAAGTAACTACACCTCAGCCGTCTACCTTATGTGGTTCGAGTCGCATTGGCAAACTGACGGTGAGATGTCTCCAACACCTAAGTAATTTAACGAGTAAAAAACTACCGATCACCACCAACATTTTATCGAGTTACTGATTATGAAATAGGAGCATTGTGTAGTACAGATTAGTGCTTTCTCACCTCCTGATTCCACTCTATTTCAACGTCCTCCGCTATGAGTAGGCCGCCATATTTCGAGATGAAAACGAGGCTGTCTGCACGGGAATTAATAATTTAGCGAATTTTTCCGAAAACACATGTACGATGGTTTGGATGGGATCACATTAACAAACACTTAATATGTGGTTAATTTGCTATCGTTGAAATAAAACAAATTTGTTAACGTTATAATTGGCTTATTGTACATCATACGTCATCCACAGCAGCCTCGTTCTTGTGTGTTGTTATTGAATACTGGATATATTGATCTGCGCAGAATATGGACAAGATGGAGCCCAAATGTGTGTGTTCACGCCATGAAGAGTTCTCGGTGGATGGAGTAAAGAAATTATATAAATTAACTGCCAAGAAATACAAAGTGCGGGTAATACAGGAATTAAGGAATAGAGGCTTATTGGGAAAAGGCACTTATTTATGTGCGGCTTGTATTCATCCAGCAGATAGGGGATGGCAATCTGAATGATGAGGTTTTGAAGGCACTGGCCGAAGCAATAAACAAAACGAAAAAGTGAAACGAGAGGCAGAAACAATTAATATAGGTAGATCATATGAAGATATAGAAAACTTTAATCCAGTGGAGTGGTTAAGGGAGCGGAACGAAGTTGTAACATCATTCATGAGAGGCGTCGCACAGGTAGATGACATCGATACCCCCAACAAAACAATTACAGTATTAATCATGTCTGTTGACTGCCTTTATTCTGGTGACACCCCTGCCCTTTTCAACACAGCTATTAAGCCACAACATTACAGGGTCCAAGACCATTTCTAATGTCAATTCTAAAGTTCTCCCTTGTGGGAATTACATAACCCTGCAAAGGTGGCTGGAGAGACAGTATCTAATACCAAATGCGTGTCCGCCGGTTAATGACAGGATCTCTTTTTGGACAACAATCAAAAGATAGGGAGAAATTGGATAGTTTTGTACAATGCAAAAGCTGTCATCAGTGTTATGACCAACATCATCCATATATTCCCTCATGCACCAACAAACCCACATAACATTCCCGAGCTGTCCCCTTCATCTTGGCTGTTTAGGTCAAAGTACACTCCTCAGGAAATCATACATATGATAAATGACCTCACCAGAGAATCTGACACACTGTTTGATGACATGAAAAGGGATTTCATTTCAAACTGCTTGGAAACAATCTACAAGGAGCAGAGTCATCGTGATTCCAGTGGTGCTGACCTTGTTGACAGAGTATGCTCGGATCCAAACACAGAAATTGGGTCAGGTAAGACCAATGTGGACGAGTATGCTTTCATGGAACATCACCATGCGAAAGAGTCTCCAGAGGTAAGTCTGGGTGATCCCTGTTTCACCAATCCGTGCTCCTATCAGTCATTGCGGACAGTTCTGCGGCACATCTTGCAGCTGCAAGTGTTGGAGACCAACGTCAATGGACTGTGATAAGTCGAGCAAGGATGCCATATCTGTTATGTTCCGCCTGATAGAGCAAGAGTCTGATCTGCAAATATTCTTCACCACAACCCGGGGCTAGAGCCATTATGAAATTAACATGGTGAAGGCATGCTTCAAGTTGCTGTGGGATGTGTGTCTGTCAGAGTTGGCCAAGATGCTTGGGTACACATCTATCAGGGCGCAAGTCGCATGTAGGAATGCGAGTGATCATCACAAGGCATGGCAGCTTCTGAAAATCTTCTTTCTGGGAACCTGTGATGAGCTTTTGGTTCCATTTGTCCGAGATTGCATTGTCACTGGTAAAACCCCTACAGTGGACGAGTACGCCAGGTGGTTGGTAAATGTAACAAATCCTAACTATGTCTTCTTAAATGACTTTGTGTTCAAGTATATGTTGTCCTTGTTTTTCTTTCGCGCCGGTGTTCGTCGCAATAACTCAGACTGTATGATTGCAAGCCGGGTGAAATTTGGTAATCTCTTCTATGGGCTACACATGGTGCATTACCAGGAAATAGATTTCCATGATTTGAAAGCGCGTGTCCTTGCCCCTCGTGAAATAAGAGATTTCTGGAAAAACAACGAACCTTTTTCTGTATCTGGTCATCCCAGCAAGGGCGAAGGCGGGGACTTCGTATTAGAAGCCTGGAACCGAAGGTGCAAAATGTGGATTCCCCCGGGTGTGCCAAGCACGAAGAAGTGGCTTAAGGTCTGCCGCAACTTGAAACGCTTGCACAAGGTAATGACATGTTCACTTGACCAAATGTCATAATCAGTGGAGTGTCAGTGTCCTTAAAGTTAGAAGAATGATATTCAGCATATTTTGTTAGACAACATCAGTTGCGATACTTCATCACCACTTGAGTAAGGAAGAATTTTATGCAGGCAGTCTAAAATGCTCAATTTTCTTTCTCAACTTGTTTGTAGTCATCATCATTATATTTGCATTACCATGTTAAATGGCTCAAAAATAAAGAAACAAGCAAATGAGATAGATGTGGGAGGAATTATCTTTTGAATTCAGGATTTTTTTTTTTTCTTATTTCTTTTTCTTGAATTCAAAGTAAAACATTTATTTTTTATGCATTGATCTGTGCAAAGGACAGTAGAATGTTACCGACGACAGGGCATCCTCTTTCTTGCAAAAGTAACCAAAACAAGAAGACCCTGCCCAGTAATCGCAGCCTGTGTGGGAACACCCCACCCAAATTTCCTTTGTTTTCCCCTTCATCACATACGGTGTCCCACACACGCCACATCTGTACATCGTTGAATCCTGACTACAGGTACTTCTCCTCGTCCTCCTTCCGCCTCTCTTGGTCTCCGCAAGGGTGGAAGGCTGCGCTCCTGTCGATGGCATAGGATCAGGCCTGGGCAAAGAGCCCAAGCGCCGAATCTTTGGTGGGGGCGAGGGGAAGGGAACCCTCTCATCGGCAGTGGGCCTCGATTTATCCACGGACTGTGATGACTTGGGGCTCTCTGGTGGATGTGGTTGTACCACTACAGGTTCTATGATACTTTCCCGTGGCAGTGGATTCTGGGAACCTGTAGTGGACTGTTCCTCAGAGTCATTACCTGGAAATATTAATGTTGATAGACATTGAAGACATTCCTTTTCGGCATATTTTTCCAAAAATCAATTTCTAGTACTTGTATATTAGGCACCGTTGTATTCCAAAAGTTCTCTCAATATTTCACAAACATTATATTTTGGGGACATAATTGTACGTATATACTGATACCTACCTAAATTCACATCAATGGCGGGAGTCTCCTTCGTATGGCAGGCAGTTGGTTTGACCTCTACATCGAAGGAGCACACCTCTGTCTGCTCCTTAATTCTTCTGTTCAACATCGTTTTTATACAAATGATGGCCTCGGTATGTGTCAGAATATATAACTCCTCCATCTGCAAAAAGACATCCATAAGAGTTAAACTATCTGGCCTTTCTAAGGGCATTTCATGTTTTAGTTAATATGAGCAGAAGTGTCTACGTATGATTGGCGTTGGAATGATGTACCGTATTAATGATTGGTAAATAACAAAGATGAACATCACATATGGTAACAGTTGAGGCGTATAGCGTCATCTCAACAACATTAAGTAAATAACTTAACTACTGTGATGTTTTGCAGATTAGAGAAAATATAGAGAAAATCCTGGGAATAACCACAGGGAACCCAGATTACCTGTACCACCCAGACCTTCACAAAGAAATAATGCAGTGGAGAGTTAAGTTACGTGATGCAGCTTATTTCAAGGATCCATTGGTGAGCTGTGGACATGTATCCTTGAATGGAAAGACACTAGATAGTGACCTCCGAGATTTCCATGCAATATGTAAAGGGAACCGAAAACTCTATCTGGATGACATCGCCAGAGGAAATCAACCAGGAAAGGGAGAGCGTCTTATCCCCGTTTTCGTCACCCCAGAGGACCGCACAAACTTCCTTAGTATTTCAGCCAAGACAAAAGGCCAAATTGAAAAGTACATACGTGACGGGATCACGACTATCCGGGAGGCAGGTTCCAATGACGTTGCCAATGAATTACAGCGTCAATGGAACAAAGAAATCAAAGCAGGCACGAAGGATGTTTATATCCAGTTTTACAGGAGTGTGTGTGCCGAGGTTAACGATGCTGAAACGTCCAATCATGAGGGTAAGGATCACCATTAGCCTACTGCAGGCATTTATTGTTGGCTTATTTCTTCATTTCATGTCCATCACTGGCATCGTGTGGACCTCGGACTATAACTCTTAGTTCCGGGTATGCCTATTATATGGTAAAGGTATTTTAACATTGTCATCATGTTCATTACCTTTTTCAGAAGGCCAGGTATTCTCTTATTGACACAGTCTCGCCGTTTCACTGGGTCTTCTATGAACTTTAAAACAACGGGGCCTGTGTGATGTTCTTTCTGCCTTTGTGGCTGACCCTTAACATTTTTACCTGGGTTGTTCTTCTTCCCTTGTCTGATATATGGTTGAAATGTTTCCTGCAAATCGATATCCAATAAGAGTTAAATATCTCTCTTTTACAATAACATATTATTTTAGTCTGAATCCTTCTTTTCTGTCCACGTTTAGATTCGTCGTCTGATGACGAAATGGAGACGTAAACTTCTGTGCTACAAATTTCTCCTCTACACACTACAATATCTGTACATTGATTACATCCGGTAAGTACATTAGGAAATGTACATGGATAATTACATGTCACTTGCATAAATAGGTTGAAGTGAGGCTAGCCTCAGAAATGCTTACCATTGTTGGTCAATCACGCAACCGTCAGAGGACTTTGAAATCTTCACTCTGCAATTATTTTCTGCTTGTAATCCAATGAGAAAGGGCTAATTTCATGACGTAATATACGTTATGGTCCCAAAATAAATATTACTTAAAAGATATAAATTATTCACATTTTACGAATTGTGCGTTTTTGGTCCCCACTGACACACCATACTTGTGTTTTTATAAATATTCAGTCCCTTATGAAATCACGTGCACTGGCGGTAGATGTGACGTCACTAATGGCGGTCAAATTCATATGTCGGGAAGTTGAAGGAGAGAGGAGATGCAAAGACACAGAGTGGAATCAGGAGGTGAGAAAACGATAATCTGTACCACACAATGGTCCTATTTCATAATCAATAACTCGATAAAACGTAGGTGGTGATCGGTAGTTTTTTACTCGTTAAATTACTTAGGTGTTGGAGACATTTCACAGTCAATTAGCCAATGCGACTCGAACCACATGAGCTACACGGCTGAGATGTAGTTACTTATTCCTTTTTTCTTGTAGCTCGATGAAGCTTTAAAGGCTCAATGGAGCATTTAAAGCTCGATCGGTGTTGGAGCCCCACCTGATGGATGGTGGCATAGCCATAGTTCAGTCAACTTATTCGTGGACGGTTATCGAGATACTTGATGTCGAACCAGTGTCTGTTTTGGAGGCGGTTGGACTTTTCAGCTTTTTAAAATTGATAATTACAAGGTGAAAAGAACGAAGCAAGCCACGACTTCATTGTTGAATTGATGGGGGCTTTGAGGCGTCTCTGTTGTTGTTGTTGTTGTTGGTGTTGGTGGTGTTGTTGTTAATCTCGGACACTTCAAACTTTGACTCGACGCTGTGCTGCTCAACGGGAGACGCGAGCAACAATTTACCGAGTTAGGAGCCCTAAATTAATGCTAGAATCTCACTCCGCGAACAATAATCCCCATTCTGTCGTTCGACAGAGAACTGCATGGAGTAACTACAGTCCCATTACAGTTCGCAGACCTTCCGCCAAGATTGTTGTATGAGAAGCCTCGTTTTCGATCTCACACTTGACGGAATCGATCAGCCATTCGGAAAAAAAGCGGAAATCAACGAAGTATAGCAACAATTCGGGAGATGCACAAGTGCAGTCACGTGGTACATTTTGGGTGAGTTCCAGCCGACGGCATATGGGAATATGATACATATTATATGTCCTGTAAGTTTGGAATTAATTGACCTGTTGTTATAGTTATGTGAATTTTGTACTCTGTCAGTCATTGACGCTTGTACAATAAAGAATTATCTTATCTTATCTTATGGGACGTAACCTGCGGGAGATTTGACGGTCGCGAAAATAACATTGAAGTCAATGGGAATTATTTTTAAAACGTAGTTTTGCAGTTTGATTCTGGTAGATAATATTTCAGAAGTACATTAGCTTTCGAGCAAGACAACTTGTATAATTTTCACTCATAAAGAACAGACGCTGTCAACGAAAAACTAGCATGCTCCATGCAAATCTTACGGCGTCAAACGACCGGAACTCACCCAGCAGGTCATGTGATCGACACATGAGAAAGAGGCGAATAGCCTGACTGATCACCGCAGATAAACACAAAATAAAATGGAGAATCCCGGCGACGTAATGTCAGCCTGACTAGTGTACGTGTTGTTGTCTGACAAGTCGAAATCCGACGAAGGATTTATTCGGCAAATTGAACTACTGAACTGACAAATGCTTTTGATAAAAATACTCCTGTATTTTGAGAATTCCGTATTCGCTTCAAATTTAGGAAAAATCGTATAAAGCTTTGAAGCACATGTTGACTGTCAGCTATCCGCACATTTCCCTTTTCTATTCGCCTGGCAGCTAGTTTTGCCGAATATATGCATATTTTATTCTAGTAAGATTTTCATCACTTTTCTCCCTGACAGCTACAAAAATCTTGTCTTTCAAAACGCAATTTTGTCATGCGGTCGGCAGCCAGTCTATTCGTGAGACGTCTTCTCATCGAAGCAAGGCCAACGCCGTAGCTCTGCAGGGTCAAAGTTTGTGGGGTTGAACTTCCTATTTCCGGGGGAACTACGGGGAGACTCTATCCTTGTTTATAATCCCCATAATTAATGCAGGGATCACAATTAAACATGTTATAAGCCTCACTGATTCCAGCCAGGAAAATAAGAATGTCTTTTGTTGCAGGCCAAGCGTTCATCAGAGTACCGAATATATGACTGTTCAGAGGTCAACATTTCTCTCCTGCCTCGCACCACGTGGCGCTATTGGCATGCTTATACAAATTGCAATCAGTACATTTGGTAAATATCATTTGTTTAACTTCACCGGTTTCTAAGCCATTCTGTCAGCCATTCAACTTTATTCACAGGCATATAACTTTGCATCCATTCATTTATTTGTCGTAAATTGAAATCCTTCCAACCGTATTTTTTTGTCACTAACAACATTACGCCAAAAAATCGGGGAAATAATATTTTGGTTAACTATGGTATATTGTACCATGGTTGTTATGTACCATGCTATTACTATTGTTCAAAGTGGTTAACCATGGTATATTGAACCATGGTTCATCTGTACCATGGTATTACCATAGTTGAACAGAGTAACCATGGTACATTGAACCATGGTACATCTGTACCATGGTATTACCATGGTAGTACCATGTAAACAATATGTACCATGTTATTACGATGACAACCATGGTATTACCGTGATTACCATGGTTCAATCTGTTGTAAACCATGGTATTTTTTATAAGGGCTGGCAATTCAAATTGCATTTTTCTTAAATTGAAATTTGAAATTTTGAAATTGAAGTAAATTCAAATATCAATTTGTAGTTGGTAACATTCTTATTGGCGTAAACCGGCGAGCCAGCCGGGTTTCACATAACCCTTGTTTTTTTTTCAATGTTGGAATTTTAACACGATTCTGTTAACACCGTTTTGGCGTTAAACTCGTGTCGAAACACCTCCTTTTCTTAACACTGTTTTTTGGTGTTGAACTGGTCTAACACCAATTCTCAGTGTTAGATTTTGAACACCATTCTTTCAACACCGTTTTTTGGTGTTGAACTGGTCTCGACACCATTTTTCAACACCACTTATTGGTGTTGAACTGGCCTCAACACTAAAAAATGGTGTTGGGCCAACACCGTTTTTCTGGCTGTGTTTACTGAAGCATGGAAGAACAGAGATTGGTCGATAATATTCTTTGAGCATTTGTTTCCAGATTTATAAACGGGGGTTATCTTTGCAGTCTTAAGAGGATGTGGAACATTACCGTATATTGCAAAGAAAGGTTAATGATATGAGAGATCGGAGTTGAGATCAAACTCGATATTGGCTTCATCAACGACATACGAATGCCATCAATGCCAGGGGATCCATTCTTAAGTAAGTTAATGATGTCGGAAATTTCAGAGGGTGTGAAATCTGTTTCGAATGATTCTTTGAGGTATGTTGTAAAGTCATCTTGAGTTGGTGGAATTTTTTTTAGAGGCCAAATCGGAGGCAATTGAGGAAAAGTAATCGTTAAAGTGTGAAGCGATTTCATTTGGGTCCGTTATATCGTTGCCGTTTATCTTAAATACATTAGGAAGATCTTTGGTCTTTTTGCGCCCCAACAATCCGTTTATGACATTCCAAGTCCCTTTTGTATCATTATAAGTCTCCTGAAATTTGTGTTCATAGTATTTATTCTTTGCTATTCTCAGAGTCTGGTTTAGTTTATTCCTATAGGTTTTATATTCACCAGTAACAATATAGTCTGTTTTGTTAAGTGTAATTTATATAATCTATTTTTTTCTCTAATTGAGTTCAGCAAACACGGGGTAATCCAGGGTTTAAGAATAGTCACATTATGAGCATGTTTAGTTATGACAGGGAAGCATTCGTTGCACAAAGTGTGGAATGTACTTAGAAAACTGTCCATAGCATTATCAATATTTTCGTCATTTATGACAGGACGCTAGTCAGTAGTAGTATAAGTGCATTTCGAGGTCGCGGCGCCTCACTGCGCATGCGCGAGAAAGTGGTGTGCGCAGGAGTGTTGTGCGCAGGTATGAGATTTTGTGGCGGTTTTGTGGCGGTGTTCTGCGCAAGTGTGACGTATGACGTCACTTCCGGTCTGCCGGAATCGGGCTTGTATTCCTCCGCGGTGATGCGGTCTGGTGGTGATGCGGTCTGCCTCCGCGGACAGAAATTAGTCCCAAATTCTACGGCATTCTCCGGCAATCTTCAGGGGCGAGAGGGGTCCCTATTGTACCGATTGGGTCGTATGAGGTATCAATGTGAAGCATTCGTGAAGGGGCATCTGATGGGGTGGGTGTGGGGTTGAAATGTCGTCATTCTGCGCATGCGCGGTAGACCAAGGGTATGGAAATAGACGTTTTGGGGTCTAGGTGGGTCACTATTGGTCCGATGGAGTCAAGTGAGGTATCAATGTGAAGCATACATGTATGTGAGGGGGCAGCCGATGGGCTGGGCTTGGGGATGGAATATGGTCATTCTGCGCATGCGCGTTAGACCAAGGGTATGGAATAGACGTTTTGGGATCTAGGGGAGCCCCTAATGGTCCGATGGAGTCGTATGAGGTATCAATGTGAAGCATTCGTGAAGGAGCATCCGATGGGGTGCGTGTGGGGTTGGAATATCGTCATTCTGCGCATGCTCAGTAGACAAAGGGTATGGAAATAGACGTTTTGGGATCGAGGGGGGTCCCTAATGGGCCGATGGAGTTATATGAGGTATCAAGGTGAAGCCTATGTGAGGGGGCATCCGCCTGGACTAGTGTCTCGGTCGTTGTCCACATTCTGCGCAAGCACAGACAGGGAATTGTGGGCAAAGGGTATGGAAATAGACGTTTTGGGGTCTGGGTGGGTCACGAGTGGGCGATTGGATCGAGTGAGGTATCAATGTGAAGCATTCGTGAGGGAGCATCCACCTGGACTAGTGCGTCGTTCGTGTTCAACATTCTGCGCATGCGCAGACAGGGAATTGTGGGAAAAGGATATGGAAATAGACGTTTTGGGGACTAGATGAGCCCCTAATGATCTTATGGTGTCGTGTGAGGTATCAGTGTGAAGCATTCGTGAGGGAGCAAGCATCCGTCTGGACTAGTGTGTCGTTCGTTGTCAACATTCTGCGCATGCGCAGACAGGGAATTGTGGCAAAAGTGTATGGAAATAGACGTTTTGGGGTCTAGGTAGGCCCCTAATGGTCTGATTGGGTCGATTGAGGTATCAATGTGAAGCATTCGTGAAGGAGCATCCGACTGGGTGGATGTGACGTAAAACTGACGTCATTCTGTGCATGCGCAATATACCAAGTATATGGAAATAGACATTTTGGCGCCGACATGGGTCACGATGGAGTCGTATGAGGTCTTATTTTGAAGCTCTCGTGAAGCAGCATCCGACTGGACCCATGGTTCATCCGTGTTCAATAGTCTGCGCATGCGCAGTCTGGTCGTAGTATAGAAAGCAGGCATTTTGGGGGTGCGTGGGTGTGTGTTTGGCCCACCACTATGGGTCCATGGTTGTGGTTTGGTGGTGTGGGATGTGCGCACAGACGTCACTTCCGGTTTCACTAAAACTACCTCCGAACACAGAAGAGTTCCAATTTTCCCCTTAGACGTAGGGTCCGGATTTTCAACATCCGGGTTTTCCGCGGCCCGGCCCGGCCCGGCCCGGCCGCAGTGCACGCGGGTTATCCGGGCGAGCGCGCGCGCACGCGGGTTAAAGGGAAGTATTGGAAGTGTGCAATGGCACTATATCACATCGGAGTATATATTTCATCCAAGTATAGCGGAAAGCGGTTGTCGTGAATAGCAACAAGTTCAGCAATATTTATGCAGATTATTATCCCCAATGTTACATCATACCCAGACGCCCTGGGTATGTTTAGTATGTTCACAGCAAAACAAATTGAAATATCAAACACCATGTTTTATTATTTAACGCACCGTCAAATTTAATGTTTATTGGGCTCAAGTCAACGATCAGCATGTAGACATAGAGAGTATATACGGCATGTTATTTTATCATACCCATACGCCCTGGGTATGTTTAGTATGTTCACAGCAAAACAAATTGAAATATCAAACACCATGTTTTATTATTTAACGCACCGTCAAATTTAATGTTTATTGGGCTCAAGTCAACGATCAGCATGTAGACATAGAGAGTATATACGGCATGTTATGCTTTTCATCAGTGCAAGAGTGACGCATTCAGCCGATAGGGGTGGTCGACCAGCTTGGTAACGAAGAACGTAACATTGGTCACCCTCTCTACGACCCATTGTGTGTTGGGGCGTTTACGATGTGCCCATCTCAAGGGATCCACGGTGTCCAGTTTCTCCAGCATCGTCTCTAGCGACGCCCGGTTAATGATGGTGAACGGCTGGTCAAACACATGGCTGTTATTACTGGCATAATAATACCGTAACTGGTCCATCTCTTTGTGACGTAAGATGTACCCGAAAGCGACATTCAATGTGAAGACCGTAGCTTGGTCATTGAAGATGGCTTCCACGTAGCTGCGTAGAAGGGTGAGGTCGGTCAGTGAGAAATTGTAGATATCTGGAATAGGGCGATCACGGTGGAAAACGTGCCGTATCATGGGCCATTGGCGCCGATAGATGTCATTCACTGGATGGGCGTCCTGTAACAGATCGCTAGGAACATCCACTGCATCTTCCAGAAAATGTTTGATGTCGTCAGGCGTATGACTAGCAACAATAATGCTAGGGACTGGCTGGATATCTAGGCTCTTCTGAACTGTGGGTACAGCCGGGCTCTCTGTGATCGCATCACCAGTGGCATTCGCCTCCCCAGGCTCATCTTCACTGGGTCTGACCCTCCTGGGTGCCACTTTAGTGGAAAGTTGTCGCCCAAACCGTAGGGACGGGGCATGAATCAAACGCTGATGTCGGCTTAACTGACTGGGTCGTTTGAAGAGTTGACCACATTCATTACATTGTTCCGTCGCGCCCTCGTGGAATGAGCGTTCGTGGCGCAGTAAAAGATCCTCCCGATTAAATGACCGTGCGCAGGTTATACAAGTATACCGTGCGCCGTTGTGGATGGAGGAATCGTGCCGTCGCAAATCTTCTGGGCGAATAAACTGCTTCTGGCAAGTTGTGCAAGTGAACAGCTATTTCGTGCCATATAGGTCTTCTCCCCCATGATATCTACCCCCATGTGTTTAGTGATTATGTTTTCCACCATGGGCAGATCACATATATCGGCCACATGCTGCATCTCATCAACGATATGGATACGGTGCTGCAGAAGCTTAGCTCGGTGGGATGGCTCCATGACTGTTGGCTCCACTGGTAAGACAAGTAGCTCCTCTCGTCAGATAGGCTCAGGCTGGTGAGGTTCAGGCAAGTAGCTCCTCTCGTCAGATAGGCTCAGGCTGGTCAGGCAGGCTCAGGCTGGTCAGGTGAAGCAGGGCAATGAATGCAGCAATGCCATAAAAATTCCCAGTTTTATACACCTACATAGAAGTACCCGGATGCAGGTGCGGACGTGAAGTGCCCGGATGAAAGGCACGGACGTCACTGAAAAGACACGGACGTCACCGAAAAGACACGGACGTCACCGAAAAGACACTATCCCTCGAGACCCTCATACATACCCGGATGCAGGCGCGGACGTCACCGAAAAAAACACCCACAGTCAACTAACCACATACAGTCGCCCCCTCAAGACCCTCATACATACCCCGATGCAGGCGCAGACGTGGAGTGCCCGGATGAAAGACACGGACGTCAGCGAAATTCTGGGGAAAACCCCCACAGACAGGTCAGTGCATACATTCCTATCATGTTTCCTACTGCTTCCTCCAGCGTGGATGTGCTGTGATGGAGGGGCTAATAAAAGGATTGACCTGTAATCTTTGCTGTTGTTGCTCTCTTTTTGGACTAACCAATCAGAATAGTACGTATCACGGACTACACTCGTAGAGCTACGTCTAGGCGCGCATGTGTGACATGGTCTATAAAACACGTCCCTCTGGATCCCACACCCCCATTCCTACGGTTACAGAGCCATGACGGACACCCATCCCTATGCGACTCGCATTTTACAGCATGACACCGTGGTCAATTCACTCACGGGTTACCGAGCAGTGGTTCGGTCCATGTTTGCAGATGGCGA